>PNEQ01034397.1:0-15412 GCA_003012365.1 Medauroidea extradentata
TGCACAAAAAAAGCTTCATTTAAGTAGGTTAAATTGACTATTGACACCTTAAGACATTGACCGGAATATATTTGAGCTGTCTCTCTGTAACTTTATTGAAAAATGATTTATCTTCAATAAAATTCTATATTTTAAAAATTTGAATTGTCTATTTCCATGCCCTAAAACGTCTAATAATTGTATACATTTTTAAAAGCCAATGCAATAGGTGTGAAAATAAACGCAATTCTGTAGGGGTTAATAGGTTCATAAAGAGATGTCAAGAAATATTTATTAAGTAACAGTAAAATAAAGTTTTAGTAGGCATACCTTTCATGGTTTAGCGTAGCCGAATTTCTCCCAGGGAAGATCTGCAGGGACAGTGGCTGCCACAAGCTGTGTTGATGATGCCCCGATCTGTGGTAATGCTGACACAGGCTGTGGAATGTTTTTGTAATTTGCACAGTATCTAGCCAGAGTCCTAAATGGTATACCGAAATCTTGGGCAGCTCCTCTGATTGAACGATGTGTAATTTTCACAGATCGTACCACTGCTTCCATTGTTTCAGCAGATACTTCGCCCCTGGTAGTCTTCTTCTTGTATTTGCGCACCATCGTGAGATCTGCGAAAGAAGCAGTAATTTTTAGTACATATTCTCAATTTTTTGCAACGATATAAATGTATGTTTAAAACTTACAAAATTTATTAATATAATTAAAAATATATTTATGTTTATTATTAATTATAATAACAATATTTCGCGGTAGAGAAGTCAGCTAGTTAGCAATTAACAAAATTCTTATGTTACGGGGTAGGTTGGCACAGTGTGCCAACGTGCCCCACATGTATTGTGCCAACATGCCCCACCTCTCGGCTCCATCTTTCCATTAACCTCAAACTATCAACACGACGAAATAAATTTGTCTTAATAGCTCAAAGCAAACATAAAACAGTATTCTTTAAGACTAACATAGACATCCATGTTTACATTTAATATAAACTATGTTAGTTAGGATAAAAGATAAACGTGAAAATTTACTTACAAGTTTATGAAACACACAATCGTTTCTCTGCCGCTAAAGCTGCCATCAATCTCAGCGCGGACAACGGAGAGGCAAGACTGTCGGCCGAGACACCGCGTGTGTGACTGGTGGCGCGATCCTGTTACTAGTTATAGAACTACAGCCAGTGTGCCAACGTGCCCCTGTTGCCAACCTGCCCCGGTCTCCCCTACCTAATAAATAGAGGCACGAGTATTTCGCGTATTCATCTGGCAACAGCCTTAGACTTCTCAGTTCTATACGTGTACCGGCTGAAGACGAATATCCATTGGCTTCTAATAGTACAAACGTGTAGCACGTGATATCTCCACGACTTGTTTCTTTATTTATAACTGGCTTGCAGTCGTCAAATTTGTGTTAAAACCGCTTTTATCTAATCACAGAAGGAGTGAAGTATACGTTATTGACGTTCAACCTGACCTAGAACCAATACGCGAAATAATGGTGCCTCTACAATAAAACAACTCCTCGCTTAACATAGGAGTAAACTAATAGACAGAATATTTAACGCTTCTCATCGTCGCTATAACCGAGTGTGGTGCTGCTACGGTAATACATCGGACTCTCATTCGGAAGGATCGAGGGTCGATTCCCGACTTCAGCCGTCATGGTATCGTTTTTCCAGGGTTTCCCGAAATCGTTCCACCCGAATGCTCGGATGGGTTCTAAACCCTTGACAATTCTTCTGCAAGTTCGTATCCTTATGTAAATGACCAAACTGACGAGATGTACAGTCAAATAAAAATAAAACAAAAGACTTCTAAAAATTGAGTCTATTAACTTAACGTTATCAGCGCTTTTGCGACAAATATTTTCACGAATTGGGGGCAACGGATAAGCGCGTTTTTTATGTAAGTTTAGTTAGCAGCTAAGACTTATTTTAGGCCTATGTTATGAGAATTGTAAGTCACTCAAAACGTGGAGCAAGAGAAATACCACCAAACACGGATCACTTAGGTAGCCCAGTTGCCTGGAAACTAAGCCAACGCTGTATCTCTGTTATATGGAATCAACGTGAGTTCGACCGACACTTAATGATGTTTATGTGTGTAATATTTGTGGATGTGAAGTGTAACACGAACGACTGGAGCAAGGCTGGCCAAATGTTCGGCGTGGTTTATGAATTGCCAGTCCTGGAAGTGGTAAATGGCTTCTCTTTGCGCAGTGTTCTGCGGTACGTTCAGGCAGGTGCAACCAGTTAACTTGGCTCTGTAACGATTTATCGCTTTCCCCTGCCCTCGCTGAAGTTCATACTTTCAGGTTCCCAGCTGCGGCCATTCTAAACATCCTTCTCGTTCACCAACTTCCCGCCTTAATCGATTTTGTGAACTTGGGGGGGGGGGGGGGAAGTGTACGGGACCCATCCAGTCTAGGGGCAAGGAACGAGAAACATCGGCAAGTAAGATAGTGTTTGCAAACTATAAATGTACTGTCACGGCGTTGTTAAACATTGGTATTAAGCAGATTATTTTTCTATGCATCAATTGAGTAATATTAACAGCTCTAAACACCAAGATTAAACCTACAGATATTAAAAATTTTATAATTTTTAACTTGGCTAATTAACATACGAGAAATTCAATTTATGTTCCGTATTACGTAGATATAGTACAAATAAGAACTTTACCATGTATATTATAAATAATCACAGCTAAATAATTTTGTACGTTAGGTGTAATCATGTATTAAACAACGGAGAATTTAACAAGCGGTCAAGCTAGTAATAGATAAAAAAAATTTGCTGCCAAATCAGGATAGCGTTGTCCAGTACTACTGCGTTCACTTACTGCGTTTCTGTGTATGCCTTTGCCACTTAAAAATTACGAGTTGTCCCTTACTGAAACTGCTTACACACGGAGTTTTGCGAGTATTTATGACAAGTACACAAGTGTATTATTCTTCAGAAAGCTTATCTGTAACAAAACCAAATTGTAATGTCTCAAGTGAAGTAACATAAACGTGTACAGAACATCAAGAAGTCAAAATTGCATAAAATGTTTCTTAACAGTAATATTATATTGTTATATGTTACGTAAAATATGAATCAAACTTATGCATTTTAATTTTGAGTGAACGTACCATACTAGTAGTGCCGTACAACAATTTCCTTCTTGCCACTCAGGCACGTACGTTTTGAATTATTATGTCTATTAATACTCAGTTTCAAGAACTGGATTGTCTATTAATAGGGACTGCTGATTTTCGCGAAAAGAGTTTAGCACCAGTTCGTTTCAGCGCCTTACGTACACACTTTGCTTCATGGTCAGTGTTTGGATGTTTAAACTCTCAAGAGTCGCGGTGTTCTACCCGCCAATGATAGACGTGTGGTATGGCAGGGAACCTTACTGTGATTGGCTCAGTGAAGTGAGAGTAGTCTCTTCATAAAGGCACGCTGCCCAGTAACCACGAGGCAGAACTGCAAGTGTACAGGTAAGTCACTGAAAGATAGTGGGGCAAACCTCTTCTCACGAAAATCAGCAGTCCCTATCCATCAATACTAAGGGATTAACAGGCGTAACCGTAACACGTTGGACTTGCATTCGGGAGGACCCGGGTTCAATTCCCGGCTCCCGCCATCCTGATTTCGATTTTCCATTGTTTCCCGAATTCGCTCCATGCGAATCCTTCGACGGTTCCTTGTACAAAGGCCATGGCCGACTCCTCTCCCAGTTCGTATCATTGTACCAAGTTGTGTGCACCGACTAATGACGTCGACTAGACGTATAGCCCACTTACGTACCTTAAGGGATTAACTTACACAACTTTCCTTTAGTTGTATATTAAAAGATGCCTAGGTGCCTATAAAATGAAAATATTAGTTTTAAGGTTAAGCCAATAAGTTGAGTGACACACAATTTAGGACAACTGGTAATTATAAACTTCGCAGAATACTAACGAAAATGTTACGAGACATTTGTTGCACTTTTTGTTTTATTATGAGCTACGTTTCCACAGACTTCTATTATTTATTATTTATCTAAGGATCTGCTAAAGTAATACGTTTTAAGCTGGCGGTTTTTGTAACATACAAACATTTCGTAGAAGGGGAGGGCAGCTAATACTTATGAAGAGTTAGGTAGATTTTATAATACGACTTTTTATAGTCCCATGTAAATATTAAGGGAGATTTAGACATTTGAAATGTAATGTTTGAGTTTTACTTTTGTAAAATTAGATTTTTTACCTGTGAAGAAACTATTTCGAAAACTTACCCACGTCATGAATGTAAGAGGAGGCCACCCTAATATTGGTTACAACTTTTTTGCCATACGCTTGAGTGAGTATTTAGTTTATTTTTCTAAGTAGAGACCCTAATGAACAAAAATGTCATCTTGTTAAAGATGTCCAAAAATCTTAGTTTGCCAATTAATTGCGTACATGACACCCGTGAAACCATCACTTCTAGTAGAAAATTGCTCACAACTCACATGTTTTCCAGGTTTCAGGTATGAATTTTTCTAAAAGGCGACCAAAAATTGGCTGCCTACTAAGATTAAGTCTTTTATTTTACGAATAACTTTTTACTTTCCATCCAGTTACTGCAGCAGCAGACAAATTGTCATAAGTTATCTTGTATAAACGATGCATCCTTCACATTTTAACAAGAGGATGTTTTTTCTTCAAAGTTAACATACAATTCTCACGCAAGCTTAAAGAAAAAAAACTGTTTTAAGCAATAAGAGCTTGGTCCTCCTATTATTTCCACGAAGTATGAAAGTCTTCGGAAAAATTTGTTGACATGTAAAAACTCTAGTTAGCACAGAGCATTTTGCAAAACAAAGTTGTCTACTTTTACGTCGTAACCGGCATTTTACAAATCACGTCATTTTCAAGGGGCACATCTCCTTTAATATTTGTATGAAACCGTAAGTAGCATTATGAAGTATATCTAGTTTTTGACAAGGAATAACCCCTCCCCCAATAATTTTTTCACGAAGTTTTAGAAACTATGCATATATTAAGTTAACATACCTCATTTCACAAAAGGATTTTACCTACTCTAGACTCCTGGTTAATAAAGGATAGGAATACAATGGGACTAAGTACATGTCGAACATTATGCCGCATTTACATAGTTTATCTCGGTGCTGCCAATATTGCTACCGGATATTTTAGGCTGTTTTTGCAATAACCAAAAAATTGAGCAAATAAGTATTTTAATTCCTAATGAATAACTGGGAAAAAATATTATTTTATCACATTATATTTATTACAGCCACAGTTTCCCCTTCTTAAGAGCACGATCTACAGCAATTTTCACTGTCGTAATTTAACTTTTGTATTTGTACCAGGTATTTTTTATTATTATAGATATAACAAGATTTCGTAACAGATAAATTTTAGTCACAATTCATCTCGTATTTTGGTTTTTGCGTAATTGCTCGTAAATATGAAAATTTGCATGTAACCGTTACATGTACGACACTAAAACCAACTGACATACCAAACTGAAAAAATTCACAGTAATCAGCAATGTTGAAAGCTAAAAGTTGACATATATAACAAAAAAAAAATTAATATTTTTGTATTTAAATAAAAATTCAGAAATTTAAAATGAATTTTACAAGTACTTTTATATAAATGTCAACTCGTAACATGAAACATTGTTATTCACTGTGAATTTCTTCACTTTGGTATGCCACTTAGTTATGGTATCTTACATAAAATCGTAACATGCAAATGTCGACATTTACGAGCCATTAAGAAAAAACTACCAAGAGATAGTAAAACTTCATAACAGTAACATGTAGTCAATTTATGTCTAAAATAAGACCAAAAATACCTGGTACAAATTTAAAAATTAAAATATGATGACAATTGCTGTAGACCGTTCCTTCACTGCATAAAATGTTTCCTCCTAACCCCCCTCCCCCTTCCGAAGATGATACTGTGAAAAGTGAATGAGCTCCATCGAATATAATTTATGGTGTAAATTCATACCCTCGATCTCTCCAGTGTTCTGAGATTGGCAGCGAACTTAACGTTTATTCTTCTGCACAACTTCAGAAGCATAAAGCACAGCATCCTTCCAAGAGCCAATATGCCCGTGACTCTTACTGAATACATAGGTGTACTGCTTAATTGGTTTATACCATGTTTACTTGGTAACAAACATTTTTAATACCTTCTGTTCATTCTGCCTTTTGAAAAGTGTAAATTCCCAAGATATTTTAGGCCATAAATTTATTTTCAGAATATTTATATTATTAATAATATCAGAACTAATCAAATTGCTTCATTTGTTCTTCCTTCCTAACGCCATAGGAAATTGCAATTCCACTGGATACTCTGTCGGTTTAGATGGTCTCAGAAGAGTTTACCAGCGGGTAGAGAACACTTCTCATTTTCTCCCGTCATAAGCACAACATATCACTGAAAAAAATGCATCTCCTTAAAATAAAATTGTATAAGTGACAGATAATGCGCGATAGCACTATTGAATTCATCAAGTCTGAAAAATATAGTTTTTAATAATCTCAGTGACAATTAGATTTGATGTATGATTTATTAAGTGCTTCCAAACTACACGAATGCTTTTGACTTTTCGTAAAAAGTTCTGATAATGCGTAGTACTGTAATAACTGAACTTATTTAGTACATTAGTGCGTGCTTATGTGGTAGGTCTGTGTATCCTAGCGTGAAAATAACTATAATATTGGTGTTCTAATACCACGTGCCGAAGAAACATAGCCAGCAGTGCAGCTGTTCTATCATACCATGTAAACAAAACTAAGGCGACGAAATATCGGTTAAAAATATAACAGTGTACTTCCATCAGTCATAAAAATTTATAACAATATATCCCAGACTGATTTTTATAATGTTACAAACCCGTACATTTAAGTAGATTATTTTTATAAGTTAAGATTATCAAGCCTGCTTCGATAGTGTTTAAGTTGCACAAGAGTTCTAAATATGAGATGTTAGAAAGGTTTCGAATTTTTTTTTAATTTTGATTCACCTGGTTCGTAAATATATTTTATTAGGTTTGCCGAGTTCGTGGTAAAACCACTTAAATATGACGCTAATTTGAACACCACCAACCCTTAAATTCCTTCACAGTACTAGCTATACGATATTTTTTTTTATTTCTATAAGGTGTTTAAAATTTCTGTCATATCATGCTTACGTCATGTACACATTTAGGCCGTGTACAGTAATAGTAATTAACATTTTTGAAGACAAATATAACATTAAGGCGGTCAGAAGCAAAGTCAAAATAGGTCAATAATTAGAAAATACGCTGCTTACGCAGTGAGTTACAACTACTGTCTCAATTATTATTAATTTGTAGCATGTTCAGTTAGCAGCACGTTATGAACTAGGAACAGAAAAATATAAGGAGAGAGAATAAAGCTCACATCACACGTGGATACGTTTATTTAGAGACTCCGAAATCGGCATTAATATAAAAAATCCACACACGCCATACCTTAAACATATTTTTAATTAACAGACCGCACTGATTTCAAATATCCCGTATTTTAATGTTACCTTTTAAATGAGACGGTAATTGGTTTTACAAAATACCGTAATGAAGTCAAGCGAAATTTGTGTAAATATTCTGTTGGCATATTCTGGCGAAAAGAACTCAGTTAATTATCATAGGTGGATAATTAAATTAATACTCCATTCAGAAAATAATAAAATATAGTAATAAAGATTTTAAAACATAGTGTTATCGTTTATACTGCCGTCTCATTACTGGCTTCTAGATCTTAAGGACGGCTTTTATCTTAAAAGCGCCGCAATGTAAAATACGAAATACATCAATTTGGTATCGTAAAATTGAACTGCCAAAGAGAAACTTTGTACACAGCCACTGCCGTGGATGAGAATTTTTTCTTCGTATTTTTTTTTTTTTTTTAAATTTTCGCCTCGACGTCATCACAGATGAGCAGAAAATAAAACAGTGCCTAAAACACTGCTGCAGAATCAAGACCCTTGAAAATTCGCAGACAGTGAAATTTAACTACGGCCAGATTTTTCCCCGCACAATTCTCGAGGCAGCAGTAGATGAGGTAATATTGCTTCTCTGAGAACGAATTGCCGCTATAAAGAGGAAATTCGTTGAGAGTCGGTCCACGTGCTACTTATTGCCTAACGGCTGGCTGTAATAAGAGCTTACTGCTAGGGCACAGTCTAGTGAAGTAATATACAGCGCTATACTTGCAAAAAAAGTCGCGAAATTATTTTCTTCTTTAAAGCACTTCATGTTTGAAGTGAGGGGAAGGTAGTTTTAAATTCGGGAGAAACTTTTATGCGAGATTGCCGAAGCACTAGGTGAATCTCGGTTTAATACCTTCAAATAAAAAACATGTTGCACATGAGTTTTTTACATTTTACTTATTTGCCAGGTACTATGCATGCTTTACAACAGTTTAACAGTCTTTGACAGGTCGTCGCTACCGAAAAATATTCTTCGTGTTGAAATATCTACGTACACCAGTTTTCATGGCGATCGGTTGAACAACACTGAGCACATTCAGTGTCGCTTGCCACGTGTTTGCAGACACAGGTCGTAGTGGCAACTTGTTTATTTACTCCTGCCTGGGCTTCTAAATTTTTTTTTCAATCTCTCAGTGTCTTGTACCCTGCTTACTGTTTAGCACAACCGTACTGATCGCTGTGTCTCGTCAGAACGTTGGTATAGTATAACGTTGACGTACAGCAACTGGTATGACATTGCCTCATCATATGGTTAGATAGAGTTCTCAGAGGCCTATACGTTCTATTTATATTCTGCGTGAGAATACAAAGGTCCTGAGCCATCAAAGACTTGTGGTTCAACAGCCATAAGAATGTGGTGAAATGAGTTAGGATTGTGAGATTCTGGATGAGAACCGCTTAAACTTTGATTATAGTAACAGCAGCCACCACATCAGGAAACTTCTGTATGCTGAAGTAGTTTGCTTCATTCAGCACACCTTAAAGCCGCATTACTACAAGACGAAGTTCAACCACATATTGTTGAAATAAAAAGACTTCATCATAGCAACACTCCATTCTTATTCTTTGGCCTGCAAGCTTCCCAGATACACTAAAAATTACTTACTGGCCACCACAAAATATTTTGTCATCATGGAACTTACCAAATGTTTCTTGTTGACCACAAACATTTTTTTGCTGCCCTTCCCCCCTAATAAAACTTTGCAGTGACTACAAAAACACTTGTAACCAGTACAAATAATTTTTGCGAGGTCTGTATGTATCAGAACATTGCGTGGACACCATAAAACTGTTTATTTTTATGTATGTTATCTACAAACCCAAACGGAATGTTTTCACTCGTCAACTGGCATTTCTAGAAATCTACGTCTTGTCAGAATTGTTTGTTAGGAATTCATCCTTTTGATATAGCACATTAATAGTTCTCTTTTCAGGCTTTAGTCCTTACTTATATTTCAAGGTATGCTGTTTCTGAACTCTTAAGGTTGTCGCCCCTTGGTTACAATTTCAATTATCATTTTGTTTTGTGCACTTAATTCTTGTGTGCTACTTTCAATTGTGTTGAGTTGTTAAAATATGCTATTTTTTTTGTTAACAATTCGTTGAATGGAACTTCTACAAACAGTTGTGTGAAATATCAGCCTCCTAATTCAAAGGCATTTCTTTGGCAGTAATTTTGTGACAAATTGTGTCTGTAGCAAAAATATTTTGGAGTAAATCTCATCGTCCAAAACACACGGTCGACCAGCCATTCGATCCTGAGTATGAAGGCATTAGAATAGCAATCCATAGTATGGATGTTGTGGACATCAATGTATTTTATTCGTAATTTGTGTACTAGTATACAGTCGTCGTTATCGTAGGTTGGCGAAGAAGGACGAAAATTTTAAGTTAGACTGCTATTATTGAACAGTATTATTATATATGACTATCAATTCGCATATAAAGGATAAATTTTGATCATATTGTCAGTTTAATGGTTTTAGTTCTGTTCATACCTATGCCATAAAAACTAAGTAAATCCGGAATAACAAAAGTGCATCGATTTTAATATCGTCTATACCCAAAGTTGCGGTGCAATCCATACACATCTGACTCGTATCCTGTAGAAACAGGGTTCCTCTCTGGGCTCCGTCTATCCTTATCTCAGTTTTCCAAGGTTTCCCGAAATCCTGGCGAAAGTTGCGATGAATTCTCAACACATGTCATAGCGACTACTTTCCTAGTTCCTAACATTGAGTAAATTTGTATCTTACCACTTTTATTGACCTCGCTGTCGACGAGACTAAACCCCCAATAAAAAGAAAATTAAATTAAAAACTGACGGATGGATGAGAGTACTTGAGACACGTTTACTCACACGTCCACACATTGCCTACCGTGTACGGTGGCATCATTTCCTGGTGTTGAAATTATTAAGCCTTGCATCAGCGTGTTATATATGACGGTGCACGCAGCCTCGGGGTATATTAAGTTTCTGGTCCACCGGATGTTGTCGATTTTCTCCTTGGGTTACTGCTTCGTCGCCTAGGTCCCCTAGCCGAGGGTGGTGGTGTCTTCATTCTCCACACCCACCACAGCCAGAGACTAGCGCCGCTGATGGCTTCTTCCTATAGGTGGTTCGAGATCAAATGAGCTTTTTTTCAATCCTTAGTTTTTTTTTCTTTCACATAATTTGTTTCCCGCATTTTAAAAATAAAAACAAAGCATGCGGAGCAAGAACCAAATTTTATAGATTGTAGGCGTACTGTAATCGCAAGTTAACCTTAGATAAAAATTAATATATATATTATTTTAATTATTAGGTTTTCAGAAGCATTGACACAGTCATAGGGACGGAGATACGGGTTATAACTAGAGGCAAGGATTTTCGGTGAAAATAATTTTGCAACAACTTGTTCAAATCCCTTACGTGCACACCTGCAATTCTTTTTCATGGTTTTTGGAAGAATAAAATAGGGCGGAGGCGTGTCTCATTTGACTGTGCCTATCAGAACAATGTTACCGCGGCATCACACGTTTGTGATTTGCGGGTAGGACCCTGAGACGCCGGAAGTTAAAAACATCCAATCACTAGGGACAGGAAAAATTTCCCGAATTCAACGACCTGCAGGCTAGAATCCATTGTACTATGCACACTCAAGCCTCGTCTATTAGTTCATTGTCTGCTGTTCCACTGAGTAGCGACAAATGTTCGAGGCTTGAATATAGTCTATATATAGGATAGTTGTTTTTAACATGCAGGTTATTCAATTCGCGAAATTTTCCTGTCCCTACCAATCACTGACCGCGAAACAAAGAAACAGATGGGCACATAAGATATTGAAACAAATAGTTGAAAAATTATTGTCACCAAAATCGCAAGCTTTAGTTTTTATCCCACTTTCCCACTCATAACTATTTTTGATGAAAATTATTGCAGTACCAACATATTTTACCAGTAGAACATGTCGTTACAAAAACTGCTAAAAAAGCTCTATTTTACGCCACGAAATCCAAAATTTTTTCTATGCCGGACCCCTGGACTCCTCGCTTTAAAGAGGCGATTGTTCATTATATTAGTCTCATCAAACAACTCCTAGATTCGTCATTGTTGAAAAGTGCTCAGATTGTCGCGAACCACTTATACCCGCCCGCTTGCCATTCACCAGCTCTCTTGTCATCCCTGCGTCTTCAGGCATTGTTCGCCTCGTATCGCCCTACGTACACGTGTAGATGTACTCTATCCTGGCGCCCGTCTGTACGAGCTTGCTCTTTATGCGGGACCTTTCAGGCATCTGGTTGCATTACCTCTATGCCAAGCCACCACTACATTAACGTACTCTTGTGCAGAGATTAATAGGAGTCTTTACTGGTTCGAAATATCCACGTTAGACACATGGGTACAGCGGAGCGATAAGAACCAGGGTACCACGCTCGACGAGAAACATTTAACCTCTACTCACAGCGAGCTATAATCTAGCGTGCAAGGTTTTCGTTGTCTTTTTCTCATGGGACCTAAAGCCGGTGATCCTAAAATGTTATTTTTTGATAGTATGAAACATAGGCCATCACACTCCTATCGTTCTACATTTTAAGACGACTTCAGGGGATATTTTCGGAGTTAATGTGGCTAAAAACGGCTCACCCAGACTGCTGTGATGGGTCTCAAAAACCTGTTTCTATTAAGCCTGCTTATTTTTTTTTTAAATTAAAGAAGCGTAGTTTCAAGTGCGAGATCATTTCGTAGGTAAACGTAATGTTTATGAATAAGTTAAGTGGTTTTGCTTAAAAAAAAAGCGCGAAACGCTACTACACTGTCACTGCGCGAGGCGAGGAAATCCCTCAAGGCCATGATAGCTTTGAAAAAAAAGATAAGACTAAGAGCAGTTTGTTGCACAAATCTGTGAAGGCGCTTCGAAAAATAATGCACAGCTCTTTCGCAAAATATTATTTTACTTGATTTGGCCTTATTTCCGTAACCAAAATGGCGATACGTTGGGTGAAAAAAATCTGAAAACTGAGCATTATTGCTGTAAAAAATAGGAACGAATTATGATATAATTGGGACAAAAATGGAGGGATCCTTCATTGCAAAAAAATATGTTGCTTAAAAAAATCTTCAAAATGACTCTAAAATTACTTGGCGTGGCCTTGAGAATTGTCGAAGTAAGTAATATTTTGCAGGAACATTCATATAAATAACCCTCAGCAAATGCACATTCCAACTTGAATAGCATCAGGTTAAACAACATTAATCGAGAATGCTGGGACTGTGGCCGATTAATTCCACCTACAGTGCCATAATTGAATAATTTGTAACACATATTGATGGATGCTGTTAGTAAAGAAGGTAGATATATACGCACGTTAGTATTTAAGAATACACAGTTCGACAGTTTATTGTTGCATGGTAGCGCGACTACTTTTTAAGTATGACTATTTTTTTTTGTAAACGCAAATAGAGCAGTTAGATCAACCTTGTCCTAATTTTGTATTGTCTGATTTTTATCATCGTCATATAATTGATGAAAAGGATATTTCCTTAAGTCTGAAGTGATTATCTATATTCGTAGGAAATCTTTTATTTACTTCCCGAGAAGTTGTAAAAAAAAATACTTCGTTTGATTTTGTATGTCACATTTATTTGGAAGTTTTATTTTAAATAGAAAGTTTCATCCCACAAAAACTGTTTTACTATGTTCGCTAATTGTACAAAGAATTATCAATTGGCTTCAACACCTAATTTTATTTACGAAGTATTTTTACAAAATACGTATAAATAAAACAAACATTTCCGTGATGCATGCTTAAAGACGCATTTCGAGAAAGATTTTTTTTTTAACGGAACATGAAACTAAAAATGAACAGAGATAAATGACGAACTGGTAAAAATACAAACAAGCACAATGTAATGAAAACTTGTAACTTATGAATTTTATTTCCAATAGAATATATGTGATACTGTCAATGGCTTGCGTTGTCCGTAAATGAATGTAATGAATATTTTTAATTTATAGGTATATTTCCACAGAAATACGTTTAACTACAGACTGTTGTTCGTGTCTGAAATATTGCCTACAGCCACTTTATGAGCGTGATATCTACTAATTGGTTTAAATAATTTCTTTACCATTCTTAAATCTTCACTGGAAAAACTTGCCATACAGACAAGGAAATAAAAGTTTTTTTAGAACAAAAGTTTAAAAAACCACTAATAATTTTAGTAATTATTTATTAATAACCCGATGTTTCAAGAGTCCAGACATACAACACAAAAAACGTTTGCGCAGCGTGTAATGTCAAATGTTTGGTCAACCACTGAAGTTATTAATTTTAATATTGCCTGAAATTACATTAGTGACGCTTCAAATATCTTCGTAAATAGTTTTAATGGATCTTGAGACGACATATTATTTATTCATGTAGAATCATTATATAATACGGTAGACAAATAATTATTCTGCATGAAAAACAGTTTTGGTTGATTGCTTTCAGAGTTCCACTGGAAGAAATAAAGAATGCGGTATTCATAGAACAATACTAAATGACTGTGGTAGTAATTTTAGAAATAAACAATGACCGACATAAATCTTGTGATCTTACTATACCTACGGTAGCTTTACGTATTCCTCAAATTGGTTACAAGCTGAAAGAGACATGTTCTCTGATAGACAATAGAAAAGTGTATCCTAAGTCATTCTTTAGTGTATTCTTCTAAAATTGTATCCATTAAGACGCTTTAGTGGCAGATTTATTTAAGGCACGTTATTGATGCTGGAAATACTTATTCGACATCCCTATGCATACATGAAATTATTACAGAAATGTTTTTACTGGCATAGTGTGCATAACAAGTCATATTTGTAACTGGCTAATAACTTCTTGTAGACTGCTAGGACTGATTAAAATATTTTTTATAATAAACTAATTTAGTTTTAGCAATACATTTCGTAAGACTCGTGGCTGAACAATAGTTTTAACATAAAACACTAATAACAAACCTTGTCTGAAACGTTATCAACAAATTCTTAAAACTGCGATAGTTTTTGGTATATTGATTTCAAAACCTAATTCCACGTGTGATACGTACAATAGGTTGGCGAAATTTTATTACACTAGTTTGGTTCAAGTTACGGAAATATATTTGGTGTTTTGCAAGTTCAAATCGGCATGAATAACGTTTGATGTGTAGTGTTTAGATGAGAACCGGAAATGCATTATTTGCATTACATGGAACATACAGAAAAATATTCGTATGTATTTGCATGGCGAAGCAAACATATTTTTGATCAGACTATTTGCTGCCAGAATATTGTACAAACAACGTCGAATATTGACTCTGTGATTTTTTTTTCACTAGACTAAACCCTCTTTGTTGAGAGAAATAAATCTGCCAGGCAAACAGATACTTAGTTGATCCATGTTTTACACAATGGTTTGACCACATTCAAAGGTAGTCTATATACGGTTGAATGTATCAAATATTTTTCTGAGTGAAGGAAAGGAAATTACCTGCTAGAGTAAACTACGTTAAGTCTTCCATAGTGTGTAAGGACAATAATGCAAGTTTCTAGAGCGTCAATAACAGGTCGCCTGAGCCTCAGATATCGCTGGAGATAAATGTAAGAGTTGGGACCGTGGTAGTCCGGCGCCTCGCCAGTATTCAAGCAAGCCGGCCAAGTTTGAAAGCCGCTTATTACGCCCTCGCGCAGTCGACGTTGGTAACTTTTGTAAATACCACCGGGTGCGAACGTGTTCAGGGTTGGTCGTGCGGCCACCGGACTGGAGAAAAGCCGGTTTACGTATAAATACCAAGAACACAAGTCGCCAGACACCCATAGCGCTTGTGGTGGACCTTCGAAGTTGGTAAATCAGTGGCGGGGAATGGAAGGTAAACACCTCCCTCACTACCGAAAATGTGTGAAAAATATTTGATTTA
>PNEQ01034397.1:15512-76774 GCA_003012365.1 Medauroidea extradentata
CCCAGAAAATAAATTCTTGGTGCGCCCCTGAGGTTGATGAGGAGAGGGTTGGAGAAGAGAACACATTTCAGCAAGACGGCAGTATCGTTAACGGGACTCGTGAATGTTTGATGACGTCATTTCCGAGGCGGCGCGAGGTGGGAAATCCCATCGCGACGGCCGGAGGTTTAATATTTCACGTCCGAGACGCACACCTCGGTCCCTCTCGTGCAAGCATTGTGGAACTTGCAAGTGCATCACTACACTTGTTGGGAGGGACGAGATGCGTAAGTCGTTAGCTGTAGATCCGACTCCTAGTTTACCTGACCTATCTGCTGTGTCGCCAGTCATCCAAGAATAACAGCTAAAAACATCAGTTCAAAATTTTATGTCAATAATAAACCGCAATCTTAGACAGGTTCTGCAAAGTTTTTTAAGAACTACTTATCTCGAGTAACCGAACGTATTTCTAAAGAATAATCTCTAGCGCCGACATCTCAAACATTTAATTGAGGCACAAGGGATTACGCTTAACAACTGCATAATTATGGGTAAATGTTTGGTCATGAAGTTGGCAAATGTCATTATCTTGGATTATATTTTTGTAGTTTTTATATGCTTTCATTTAAGAACGTGTGGAATTCAATTGACGTTTTAAGAGTTTATCTACCACATTAACACATGCTTGTTACTTTTGCTGTTTGTAAGACAGTTTTGAGGGGCCCAGATAACTGCCAAAAAATTAATTTATCATTTCAAAATAACTGTAAAGTAAGCATTAAAAAAATTAGTTCACTATAACAACAAAGTTTGTTGAACGGAATTAAATGATCAAAACTTAAGCATTACTACAAAATGTCTTGTCTACTTTGGTGTCATGGTATGAAAATAGATACAGTTTGCATTTTAATTATAATTTAGTAGTTCAATCACCTTTCTTGATAGTATCTATTGTAGACATAAAATATCTGCATTGAGAAGATGAGAATGCTACAGGAATAAAGAATTTTAGAAAAAAAAAGACGACTATGCATATTTGAGTTATTTTTTTTTTTGCTAGGAAAATACTTATTTATTCATAGTTCTCAAGATATTAGAAAACTGCTGGAAATATCCCATAACAATGTGGGCCGCACCGAGGATGAGCAAAAAGGTCAGTGGTTGCAGATATTTGACAGTTAGTGAGCCACACAAATTTACGTGTAGGCAAGAGTGATTTTTACATTACATTGTTTTTAACTATGGCGCAAACTAATTGTTAACTGTGTGAACCCCTTTGTACACACCAGCAAATATTCTTCGCATCTCTAAAAATAGAAACAGTTACATGACCATAGTAGACGTTGGCCTTCAAATTTAAACAACAGCAGAAACATACATCTTAGCAAATGTGTACTAAGTCTTCAAGAACGTAAAAATTGTTATTATGCAATCCCTTGGCGAGTTGCAGAACAAATCAAACAAATCATATCAAAATTATGAGAAAATGGGTCCGTAAATACTTCCCACTGAAGGTTTCCTACATCTGTACTTGAGTATCTAGTTGGCCTTTTATCTTTGTAAAAGTGTACGTAAGTTGTATGCTAATAAGGTAAGCCTTTACTTTTCTATTTTATGGTTTGCTACCTGTTACTATCTGCTTCTGGAGTATGTAATGCTTCTAAATGTACTTCTACGAGTAACTAGTATACTTTTGAAAGAGCGTACTTATCTGCTAATGGATTACTTTGAGGGCTCATTTTTATCGGACAATTCTATCTTGTTTTAACTATCACCACACATTATCACAATACAGCACACTTTAACAGAACATGCTGTGTCTATATAAAGTATGTTACGAAACTGATTGTCAACATTTTGGGGGAACAATCACGAAAATGTATTCCGCTACTGCTCCATTCTCACTTCACGTCATTATCAGCACTAAAAACGTTAAAAACTGATAATGTGAACACAGATCCAGGCAAATTTCTGCAATGGTTCATATTTGAACAAAGATGTTGTGGCACAGAAATAGTTTTAGAATTACAAATCTATCGAATATACGTAAGGTATTGATTTGACTTAATGTGTTAAAATTTATGATGCTGGAAGGACATATAAATGCCGAGCAAAGTTTGCGTCCACAAAATTAAATGAAGTCACCCGAGACAGTTAAATTAGCTGCGACGGTACGTCGTGTGTCCCTCTGGAACGTCTCCTTAGGAAAAAAAGATAATTGGGATAGACTTTTTTTTTTTCTGGGATGGGATATATTTTATACGTAGCTTTATTTTTATTTATATTTCTGCATAATACCTAAGGAAACTCAACATGCATATTGTGTAAATACAACTATGGAAACACGGGAACTGCTGTTGTCCTTCCCTATTACACAAATCAATATTTGTTTCACTTGTGATTCAATTACAACTCAAACTGCCTGCCTGATATCTGAAATGATTCGAGTAACACGCTTGTGTTCGTTACCGTTTTAATTAAGGGAGTAGCACGTAGGTATTTTCGAAATCTCTATTGCTACAACCTTCAAAAACGTTTCTGCCCGAAATGGTACACGCACGACCATTTTCGTTTTTAGATTGTTAACTGAATTTTTCGGAACTAATATTTTCCACTCCTGAGCACATATTTACGTTAATTATATTTCTAAAAGCCAACAAAACTCTGGTCTTTCAGCGATAATATAAAATGATACCTGTTAAAGGTGGAGTATTAGAAACATTTAATTACGTCTTGTTGTGAACTTATCAGATATCACAGCTGCGTCCTATACGGTTTGTACACTAGCATAGCAAACCAAGAGTTAAGTCAGCTGTACTTCATCTCACTTTCTAATTGACAATGCTGTACCAGGAGTAGTCCTGTGCGTTTTATACTAGTCTATGGAAAAGTGCTTACTGCAACAGTACAAGTAATTACTGTTCACCGTCATTTTTAGGACTGTTCTACACAGATATTTTCGATATCTTACTTTTAGGAATATGCATCAAATAGGTATTTTGACCCAGTTTCTTCCAAATAGTCTTCCAAAATATGTTACACTTATATAAGATTTTATAGTGCGGTGAAAAAATTAATTCAGTATAAAATTAAAAGTAGCAAAAACATTTAAAAAGTAAGTTTAGTGAAAAAACACACGAGTTCAGAAATTACAGTATCTGTTAAATATCGAAGTGTGAGGGTAGATTATATAACATTCCGTTTATATGAACAGTGAAATATAAGTTTCTACAACAATTGGAATAAATCCATCCGTGGTAAACTTAATGCTAATATTTTATAGTGCCAAACATTCACCGAATCATAGCAATGGAAATGTTTAAATTTCAAAATGAATGAACTCAAAAGAAACACTTGTGTACATTTATTTGGAAATGTCAATAGCAATCACTCTCAGAACACATCACGCGACAGACCCATCAATTCCGTCACGCGAGCGGATATTCTTTTTTTCCCGACCTTATTCGGCGATTATGTTTGTTTTCAGACATGAACTGCAAACCAGAACTGTCCGTGTTTGCTGAGCAAACAAATGCGCAATTGATACGGCGAATTCTTGCCTGATACCCGGCGTACTCTATTACAGCCAGCCGGTAACAAAACACTGGAAACAAAGGCGCGACTGTCGTATGTTTGATCTGCTGAGCTCAGCGGTACGTGTGCTGCCGACGGTGAAATGGAAAATGGAAAACTCTTCCATTCACCACTTGATTACGCATCCCGTGCGCCCAGCTTTGGACGCAGTAGCTGGGAAACGGAAAAGATTACCTTGCACATAAAGCCTATCATCTCTCTCGTTTTTGTAGGAAACATCTGAATCGGTTATTCAGATTTGATTAATGCTCGCGCTTCTTTTCATGGAAACTGTCGTTGTTTGAGGGATCCCCGTTCATATAAGTTCATATACGAAAATCAAACAATTCTTTTGACTTCCCAGAAGCTACAATACAGTACTGCGAGGAGCGTTCTAAGACGTATAAAAGCTTTTTTATTTACGTGCCAAATTTTTGACGAAGGTCGTTTGATTGAAAATACTTACTCAAATATGTATGTGGTTAATGTGCAGAATATTTATTACTTAACTTCTTTAGCGGATATTTTTTATCTGCTGGACAATGATACACTTCCACGAGCGTGAAGTTGGTTAAGTAAATTGAACGAAGAAATTTAATTCAGCGTTACACAAAGAAACTACAGTGTGAATGGAGCAGTGATGGATATGGAGGGTGGGAGAAACAAGAGTTTTCCGAGTAAACACGTAATAAACTTTTATTTCATGTGGGATTCGCAAGAAACAATAGCGAAATTCGAACCCGGATCGCCGTGGTTAGAGGCAAGTTGTCTTGACCCATATTCTGATCACTGGTAGCCCTCGCGAGAGAAGTAAGGCGTGGGACGCGATAATTATAACCACACATCTTTGTATTCGGAAGATCAATCTGAAACTTCAGTTAAAGGGCCGAGAGTTGGAATTTCTCTCAACTAAGACAAATATTTGAGTACAAGAGTTAGCTCAAAGAAATGAAAAAATTAAAGAAGTCAGGGGAATTCGTTTCACTTGGAATGGCTTTTTTGAGTCGTTACCAAAGGAACAGAAGGTGGGAGGTATTAACGAACCTGGCAGTTATAAACCTAAATAGAATGCTTCCTGTCCTGGCCGTGTGGGGACTGACTAGGATATTCCTTGGCACGTTAATTTAGCTGACGAGTCCAGCTGAAGCAATTCTTAGTAACGCTACAATACCTCTTAACTTTCAAGGTGACCGAATGATAATTACGACGGTTTCATAGTTACATATAATCTAAGTATTATAAAATACTTATGTTATTGCAGTGAAATCTTTGCGGTAGGGTGGCAGCATAAGACCTGTTTCTGGGTGATAAATAAAGTATATTTAGTATATTTCGTAAAGCTGTAGCTACAGAGATGTGATAGTAGTTATTGTTTTAAAGTTAGATTTGAAAGTAGCGCAAGTGTACATACTTCTCATCCTCCGTGAAAACCAATGAACATAAAATTAAATACAACACATCAAAACTACATGTCGCGCGCTACGACTTGAAGTATATGAAAACCCATTACAAAAGGTTTTGTCTTTTTAAGAAAATGTTTAAAATGTCAAAAAAATTCCAAATTTCTGTAATATATTTTATTTAAACTACAAAAATGGTTATGTGTTTTAATATAAGTTACTTCAAGCTATAGCTCGTGAGCAGATGTTTCAACGCGAATTATTATGTTTATTGGTTTTCGCGGTAAAACACGCAAATTTTTACTTCGAAATGTAATTATGGAAACATTAGCCGAGGTAGTTACTTATGCGAGGAATATGTGGTTAGTGTGGCTAAACGGATCACGGCTACACTGAGCTGCTAGGAGTCTCTAAGTGAAGTGAGAGGCTTGGGAAGACGTCAGACATAACTTCAGGAAGATGTAATGTTTGGCTGTCAACTGTCTGGTTAGCTGGACCAGTGTCCACACACAGTGACTGAACGCACTCTATCTCTCTGCCTTACGTGAAGCCGAAGTGGGAAAAGTTTATGTGGTTAGTCTACTGCAATAAAATATTAACTCGTCTTTGGGTTATCACACAGGATATCCAGAAACGCATAGTAAGCACAACACGCTGCTCCAGGTTGGCTAAATTGGAGACGAAAATAGTAGTGGAAAAATTGTTTTACAATGTCATTTTATATGCACAATGTGGCAACATTTAGTTCCCGCTTGCGCTCCGCATATAAAGTTTTTTTCTTACTATTACCGTGCTGACCTCTGTATTATGGGTGTAGCTTAAAATCCGGAGAAGTCCAAACATGATTCTACGTTTACTTGACATAACACACACAAAATAGTACCTGGCCATGGAGCACAAGCGGAGACTTTCTCCGTGCAGTGTGCATTTCGTGCACGAAAAATAATGTCGTCTTACATTATTTTGTCACTTACATTATTTTCGTCTCCAATTTATCCCAGGAAATGCGTAGTGTGCTTATTATGAGTTGGTTTCCGGTCAGCCTGCACATTATATATATATATATATATATATATATATATATATATATATATATATATATATATATATATATATACAGGCGCACAGAGACAGAGGGGTTCGGTATGTCAATTATATCAACGTACGTATGACCCAACAAAAATTTGTTGCCTAAAAAAATATACCAAATGCATCAAATATATACATTTTATTCCAACAAAAAGTGTATACCTGGACTAAACTATACCGTTCATCTACTACCAGGCAAAAAAAAAAAATCAACTGTTAAACGCTTGTTTGGCCCATTAATACGGTCGACTGTACCGAACCTACTTATCTGTGCATACAATGTACCAACGCTACCAAAATTTATGAGCAACTCTCTGAAAAAATGTCATAAAAATAACACCCTATCGCTGGCGAATATAAATAACATACAATTACTTTCTAGGTGAAAATAACACCGAAATTTCCATCATGCAAGAAACATTAATTTTACAGGCTTGACATTTATTGCGTGTTGGCTGCAGCACATTTGCATACGATCTAAAACGATTATTTATATTGTTTAATATATTTTCCTCCACGTTAAAGCAATGATCAAAAGTAGGCCTAACCAAATTCAAAATTCGAGTTACGTATTAAACTGTTAAAAATGTAACTAGTATATAAATGTATTAGTAATAGCAATTTAGTATATGCTATTGGAAAAAAAAGCTTTAACTTACAACGGTAATCTAAACTCGGCTAGCAAGAACACTGTGAAAACTAATGAAAACTAACGTAAAATTAGAGATACTGACTTTTCAAAACTATTAAAACTGGTTATGTAAAAATAACACGCAATAAAGATAATTCTGACATACAACAAAGAAAGTTTGAAAAGTTATGCCTTATTATCTTAAGTTTGTGTTGATTATTTGTACGCTTGTAACATTTATGTGATGATCGGTTACAGGACATGGCTTAAATTGTTGTTGAAAATTTTCCATTCCATTATTTCATATTTTGTTCCAATCTACAAGTTAGTTTTCAGGACAAATGGGGAAAAAGTGCCCGCCGAAATAACCCCCTTTACGTAGATTATTCAGCTAAATATGTAAGTATTGGAGTTGCCCTATAAACACTTATAAAACTGCAATGAGCAAAATTACATCATAGCTTAATCATGAGAAAAATGGTGACAAAGAGAAAAAGGTAAAGAGAAAAGAAGGGACCATAAACTTAATATAGCCTCTTTCATGTATTTTTTATCCACCTTGTGTTATACATCATAGTTTCGTCAGGCTACACTAGCCAGCTGCGAAGATAAGGCACGCCACATAAAGAATATTATCTGTACCAGTGCCAGTTGTTTGCTCAACGATATTTATGTGCTATAATATTGTATTTAACGTTTTACGAACAGTAGCATATCCGAGTGCAGCAGGACAAAATAATTTAATAGTTGTAAAAAAATATTTTGCACTTTCAAATGTACATGTAGGCCCCTACATACGTCCAAGTATGTCCCACATGTTGGATAGTAAACTTTCATTGTAGCTTAATAACTTATAGGAGTAATAAGTAAAATCAACTAGAACCAATTATAACACATTACTAATCGTCATTACTTAAAGACACTGTCTGAATAGAAATCCTGGTGCGAGCAAGAATAGGGAAATACATGTTTATATTTGGCGTGGCTTAGTAACAGTCGAACATAAATATGCCGCTACTGACATTTGTGCTCATTTCGGTGAAGCTCAGTTGGTATATGGTATTTTAAGGCTCTTACTATATATCCTAAAACCAACTTTATATATTCTTTAACAAAAACATCTAGTAGTAAACTTTCTCCTCTTTTATTTTTACTTATTTTAGTATTCTAGTTTTCTTAGCGCAGAAAATGACTTTGTCCGAAAGCGATTTCACTGATGACTGAGAAATGCAGAATGTAATTAAGGGGGATGGAGTAATAAACAAGAGGATATTTACAGTTTTCTTTTAAAAATGCGTTTTCTTACTATCGATAATTAACGCTCGACAATAGACGATCCTTTTTTTCTTAATATTTTTACATTGTGACAGCCACAGACTATTTTACGGGCAGTAAATGTCAAATAGGCAACAAAAAAAAAAAATTCCCCCTCTTTTTTTTCTACCGCCAATACTACAAAATAAAGTATGTGGTTATCTAATAATGCAAGGTGTACAAAAGTAGCGTAGGTAAATACGAATTGTCGAGCCTTTATTTTCAATAATAAGTGAGAAACACCATTTTTAAACATCTAATGTGGAAATTCGCTGCTATGACGCCCCATTGCCCTAAAGGAGAATTGACACATAATTCACTGCTAAACGCACCAGTTTAAAATTTTAGATTTCTCGAAGGTAGTTGGCAAACATTAAAAAACTACAACCTTAGACATTAAGTTTTGCTAACTTTCTGACCAAAAATGTTTCCCCGAGTAACGTATTTGTGAATAACAATCGGCGAAGCCGACATGTTTTACATTTAATTGCTGCGCAACTGTTTGCGTAAATGTTTGCTTATTAAGCAAGCTAAAATCATAATTTAGGGTTCTTATTAGTTTTCCCATTCTGACTTTCAAAAAAGTGTAAATTTGAAATGGTGTTCTTAGCGGTTATTCATTTACCACACACTCTTAAGCAACCGACAAACACTTAATAGTTATAATAAACCAGTAATAGGTTTCGTAATTCCAGTATTTCAGTCTCTGTAACACACTTTCATAATGCCATAGGTGCAGGCCTAAGGTTTAGTTAGCAATCTAGAGAATCCGTAAAATTTCGGATATCGGGGAGAAGGTGAAGGATAAGTAAGGGACGTAGGAAGAGAAGCGTAGGAAGAAAGAATAAGACCGTTTTCGGGATATATCACGTCTACAGATGTCTGAGAGTGGCGACTAGAAAGTTTCTAGGAGTGTCCCCTAGCTTAAACCACTCTCTCTTTCTCCTGAGCACAGTCAGGTCTCTCCTGCCTTAGAAACCTCTCTCTCTCTCTCTTTTATAGCCAGGATCTGCGTGCTGTGAAACTTTTGGCGAGTGACGCTCCCAGAACCTCCTACTCCTACCCTCAACGAGCCAGCTCCCCTCCCTACCTCCTTCCCCTTTCCGGCTCCTGCGATGTCCGGGGAACTCTCGTCTCGAGACTAAATCTGTTCTTTTTACGAGTCGCCAGATATTCGGCCGGCCTGCCGGATGTTGTAATGTCAGAGAATTTATAACAAGTCACCATCTCGTCAGAGTAGCCCTGGGGTGACATGACCACCAGTTGTGAACCCCCCAAAGGCAGGACAGTTCTACAAGGTGTCTTCTTTTTTGCTGGCAATAGTACGTCCTACTTTTATAATATAGGTGGTTCGTGATAAAGTGAGCACTAAAAAAAACCCTGCTAAATTTCTATTTTCAGTTAATTCGTGTCTTTCCGGACGTAACGGCTAACGACGGGATATATCTATCCTCTTCGGACATGTTACTTGGTGCCGTATTCAGAAACAATTTGAGTCGGGGTTAAGTAACAGTCTTAGTTTAAATCGCCCTGCTTTGTCACTACTTGCGGTTTTCCGTATTCAAGAAGCGCAATTAGAGGTAACTCTTTTAGTATGGGTATATCTAGACATTGTTTCAGTTAATCAAGGTATGTAGCTAGTTTAAAGTTTTACGGTATTAACCTCAACATTTTCCAGGTTTGGAACAAATATGGCGGCGTTTTAACGTTCAATTTGTCACGACATATATTACCAGCATTGCAATTAGAAAAACGTAAAATAAAAGAACAGAGAATGACGTTATCTTAAATTATATCTTACCAGTAAAGTGTATTTACAGAATGATGTTAGAAAATATTCTTATAAATATAAATTACCTCGCCTTTTAAGATTTATTCCACCATAAATTGTGTATACTTTGCGATATTAACACGATTATAAAACAGTTTAAATGTAAAATTAGTTTGCCTTTCCTGTTACGAATTTTTCTCCGATACTGCATGCACACTGTGTTTTGACGCAAATGCTATAATGTGCAGTAATACTAACAATTCACACACAACATAACCAAAATTAACAATAGCTTAATCAGCAGACGATGAAAAATAACGTGACGCTTGATGAATCGCCATGACAACGGACAGTTTTGCTATGTTGTCAAACATGTAGTACGAGGTTTAAACAGTGACTAGTAGTCGGTACCACGTTCGTAGAAGTACAGGTCTGGACACTCGCCTATCTACCATTTGCTTGACCCCCTTGTTGTTTGGTTGTAGTTCGCCAAGTTACCGGGAGTGTTGCACTGTCATGTGTGAGATTTATGATACTGAAGTTGGCAACAATGATCGTTGCCTGTCCTAACGTCACGTAGCAATCCTGCCCTGTAGGAAGACAGGCCCGCAACTGCTTGTCAGAGAGATCCGCCAGTTCTGATAACAAAACACGTGTGTTCAGTAATATAGATTTGTTTACTTCGCTGGCTGCAATAATTACGTAGCTCACTCCTCCTCGAGCACAGGAAATCGGCTGTCAAACACATGAGTAACAAAGATCCGAGTGACAATTCAAACACGCCTGACGTCATGCAAGACTGCCCAGCAGCTGCATTTCCTCGTAACTTGTACATCCTGGCAGTTTCCAACAAAGAAACCGAAACATATCTACAAATGTTGACATTTTTCTTCCAATAAGAATAATTTTTTATTGTTGTATATTATTTTAAAATAGCGTGTAACTTACATAAAACTTTCCTTCGAACTCATTACGTAAAACTAAATAAGGTAATTACAATATCTAAATAAATCCTTCCATAGCTACCAAGGACGGAGGAAACCTTCACTCGCTCTTGAACAAGTTTCAGCCAAATTTACTCAACTTACTTATCAGTTATGTACAAAATATATTATTCTGCATTCTTAGACTCCTTGTGATAACATACAAAAACAAAACTTTCATTTCTAGAACTATTGAGAAATTTTTATAAAATTATTTTATTTCCCCTCTTGTTAAACGTGCATTTTTTTAAGTTAATGTAATACTATATTATTGTGATCTTTGGACGATTCTTGGAAAGGGTTCGTATTATGAACATCAAGGTTTTTTTGGACGTACGACTATGCGGGCGAATGTTGCCGTATTGCAGAAAAACCCACAATAAATAAAACTAGCTGTTCTTCCTTTTTTTTTATTGCAATACGGCAACAGTCGCCCGCAATGGCGTATGTTAAAAAAACTTTTGATATTCGCTATATTAATATCTAAAATGTTTTAATAAATGTGACTCATGCACAGTTTGTTGGCGGAATACTAGTATCTGCAGGTAAAATGCCTCCGTGGTGAAATGGTAAGCAAATTTGTCGCCTAAATAGTCCACCCTAGTTATATTCCAGGGAAACGTAGCACTCTGCCTTTGTTTCAAACTTATCTTTTTCACCCTCATGAATATTAAAAATCTTTCACACTCTCACTAAATGTATACAATTTTCGAATTATTACGTCTATCGTACATTCAGTTCCAAGTATTTCTGCCAGAAAGCTATATTAATGAAATTCTTTTTCTGAAACAGCATAATTACCTAGGATAAACTAAAACGTGATAACCAAGTAAATTATAAATATTAACAAACGCGTAGAGTTGACTTAACACTGAAATTTATCATGACTAGGCTACTTATACATAGAAATGTATGTTCTAACAAAACCACTGGAAAAACAAAACACCATCAGTTGTAAAACATTTCAACGACGTAATTCGTGTAACGGTAAATAAAATCGCATAATAGATATTGTTTTGCGGCTAAATATTCTCATTACCCTACCCAAGTTCCGTTTTTTTATTTTATTTGGTAATGTTATCGTACCTGTTAATATCATTTTCTTTTGGCAAATTAATTTTATTTGCTATAAAAAATTTAATTTTTGCAGATACTTAAATGAGAATTGTTACTGCACAAAATTATTTTTATTTGCATTCAGTATTAGTTTATTGACACTTGAAATAAAATACATAATACCATGCATTATTTTGCTATTACAGTACTGCCCTGCTCTTTATATTTAAACTCTTCATTACATTAAGTTACCTGGCTGAATGTTGGTTTTTTGACAATATTTTGTTAATTTGTTGTAGCATTTTAATCAAAACAATTCGTACGCTAATATTTTAAAATTACACAATTATTTCATGTTTTGACGTGAATTTGACGTTTAACAAAGCCACACAAATTAATCGAATGCATTACCTCAACAATACAGAACAATGCTTGCACGTTATTTTTCGTTGTTGCGTCAGAATAAACTACAATTTTTATCATTAAAACGGGAAATAATAGTTTTTAATACCAATACTAGCGATTGGCAGTTGCGTTAATAACTATTTCCCGACGCAGTGTTATAAAAATCTGCCTAAGAAATTGCACTCAAGTTTACATATGTGTAACATATGTAAAACATTGCACAAAATCGAAGTAAAGCTACGGTGACGTAGAGACACTAACTTATCGAGAGAAAAGCTACAATTGTCTACTTGGGCCAATGAAAAAAAAATAGTGCGCGCTACTGTTCGTCTTGGAACAACTACGTAACCATCATCCAAAACAAACAATGAGCGGACAGTTCTATAGTTTTTATAAATACGGTGGCACAAAAAGTTCTTGCGAGTTTTCCACCATTTGAGATTGTGGAAAATCGCGAGAATCTCTTCTGTCAATGTGTTTTCCAAACCAATATAGAGTCCCGAACCTGAACTTGTATGACTGGGCGATGGTTATGTGGCATGCCTAGGGCCCGGTAGTTTTCGCGAAAAGATTTTTGCACCACTTTGTTTCAGTGCCTTACGTGCGCACCTACATCTCTGCTATGTGGTCAGTGATTGGATGTCGTAACTCCCAGCGTGTGGAGGTTAAACCCGCAAATCACAGATGTGATGTGTCAGAGTTATCCGCGTACTGATTGGCACAGTCAAATGAATATATACTCTGCACAAAAACACTCTGCCAATAATCGCGAATTTGAGCTGCAGGTGTGCACTTAAAGCACTGAAACAAAGTGGGGCAAAAATCTTTTCGCGAAAACTACCGGGCCCTAGGCATGCCAAGCAACTGGATTAATTCGTGGTTTCAACGACGTGTAGGCTAAACTCAAAGAATCTCTGTGTACTAACGTAGACAACAGCTGTTAGTTGGTTGCTCGCTGTCACAGTAAAATGGGCTTTTATTTATTTACATTGTTATTATTGGCTCATAGACTTCAAGATGGCTTCAAACAAGTCAACGCCAATTCTGAAAGTAGCACGAACATACAGTAGCACGAAATCTAGCTTGTGCCTGAAATAATGCGCGAATTTTTCTGATCCCTACGCATGACTTGACAGATCACAAACGTTTAGTTGTTGCACACCGTGATTAGCACCAGCCCAGTCGAATAGAAACCCAAGAGTAACGAAAGAAAAGCGCCAAACATTCCAATTTTCCTGCAAGAAATGACCAACCCTATCAATAATCTGTAACACCGGCTCGACAGAGGTCTCGTCTGCAAGGGACATAAGGACTACATATGACGTCATAGCTGTGCGCACGGGCCTGTAGGTTGGTTGGTGTTGCCGCAGTGTGAATATACAGCGTTGGGGGAAAGGACATGTGCTCTGTGCGGCAGGCTCGCGATATTCTTTTCATAAATTAAGGACAGGAAAAAATATCCGCTTAGAAGAAGTTAATTCAACTTATAATGAAGCTGTAATAAATTTTTTGCGAAGAAGAATTTTGCAATGTAAAGCTTTATTACGCACTAAATATTTTCACGTTTGTGTCAATCAACACTTACTGAACTGATGATTTCAGTATCACGTGATTTTAAAATTACTTTTTTTTAACCAAAATAAAAATTTGGTTCACGATTAACCAATGAAAATTTTATATTGTGTTGGCTTTGACTAAGTTCTTACCGAATATTTTACTTGACTTATTGGTTTTGTTTTTCCATGTGCAGTTCAGCCATAGGCCAGTTTACAACCAATACGCGTAATGTATACAGCAAAATAAACATTTCAGTAAGAACAAAAATATAGAAAAAACTTAACTAAACAACCAAACAATAAAAAAACAAGGGAGAAATAATGATAGTAGTAATAGCATAACAATAATAAAATAGTAAATAATTGTTACAATTCTTATTTCTAGTCTAATTACAGCCTTGTAAATTTCAATAAAATGCACTTCCTTCATTTCACACAACTAATTTTGAACAAACAACAAACCACAAACAACACAAACGATGTGTTTGTGTTGTTTGTAGTTTTTTCTGTTTGTGTCCGACATCTTTGTGTTTTTTTTATTCTCATCGTTGTGCCGTTTGCTGTATTTGTTTTTTTTTTTTTTTGTTATCTTATCGTTGTGTCACATGTCAACTTAAGTCTCTTTTTTATATTTTTGTTATTTATTTTATTTTCTGTTTGTTCCTTATTTTATCTTACAAGATTCCAGTTTAGGAATGTCATGTTGTGTATGTATCCTGATAACTAAAGCATACTCTGCTTATTTATGTTTTCATGTCTTATTTTTCTTTTTCTTTTGACAGTCGTTTATTTCGCGATGGAGTATGTCCAAGCAAATAAATCAAGTCAATAATTTTGATCTATTATAAGTTCGTGTTTAATTGATCCGTATTTGCTTTTATCCCCTGGACATTCGAGTAACGTTTCTTTTTTTCAGGTATGCTATTCCCCAGTTGAGTTATCAGATAGGAAAAGTACTTTTTATATAGTGAGCTTCTATGGGCAGGTACTCATAGGATCGTTGAGTGACGGGTAAAGCGTTGGTGGTTAGGCATGATCTGAAACATTTTGTTAGTTAAATTTTTTGGTTTATTGCTCTTTTCGATTTTATCTACCTGTCAGGCAAATTGTTGCAGTCTCCTGCCATCCGTCTTTAGCCAATCTGATAGCTGTAAATATTGCAGTGTGTGTTCCCTTCTCTTTCAGTTGTGTGTGTATCGCAAACATGTCTTCTGGAGTTTTTTAATTCTGTATCCGAGGGATTTTTCTAATCTGACAAATAAGCCAGCAATATAGTTAAAAAGTGATAGGACTAAAAGGTCGCTGATTTAAAGCTTTAGGTGTATAGGTAAGATGTTTTTAATTTCTGTAGGTATTTAAGTCTGTAATACCCAGATTGCACAAGCCCTGGTATGTGTTTAGACCAGTATAGATTAGTGTCAAGTTTAGTCCCCAAACTCTTCACCGTGGTGACCTCTGGTATTATATCGTCATTTATTATTATATTTTGGCGTATCTTTGACTTATTTAAGGACTGCGTCGTTTCAATTTTGATGTACGAACATTTACTTGGGTTTCAATTTAAGCTGTTTTCGCCACACCACGTATGAAGTCTCTCGAGATCTTCGTTTATGTATGCTGTTGTGGATAGCAAATAGTTTGGCGAAAAAGAGATGTATAGTTCTGGATAATTTGAGTACTCATGACATTTTAGGTGCTTTAGACACTGTGGTATGTATGTATAAGGAACAGTATAGGCCCTGATACTGACCACTGTGGTACACCCGCTTGGTTAGCCCGTAGTGCTGATGTTTTATTCCTTCATACGTATCTATCTACATCTATCATCTAGGTACGATTAATTATATGGTTTTGAAACCATTTTATTGCAGTCGTAGATAAGTTAACACTAGATAGTTTCGTACACAACACTTTGTGGAGAAATCTAATAGTATCACAAATGTATTTTGGTAAGAGTCCGTGGCTTCATATAGGTCATCCGTTATGTCGAGAAGCGTAGTGTCGGTACTATGGCGCGAGCGAAAGCCAGTTTGTCTTTAAAAAAATCATTTGTATTCAAATGTTCCGACAACTGTTTGTGTACATTTTTTTTTCTAAAAATTTTTAAATAACTGGCAAGATATTCTGAGGTCTTTGTAATTAGTTAGGATTTTAATTTTTGCGGTGGGTTTAATTTTTGCAATTTTCTGTTTCTCAGGACGTGTTGAATTCTTAATGGAAGTCTAAATTATGTCGGTAATTGCAGGGACACAATACGGTGTGCAAAGTTTTTCCATTTCTATATAGATTCCATTGCTTCCAACTGCTTGTGTGCTAACTAGGTTAATTACTTCATTTACGGCAGACATACATTTGTCTGAAATGGAGTAGAGTATTTCTGCAGATATTGCTATATTGATAACTTGGATTACCCATTATAAAATGTTGTGAAATTTCGCTGGAGCTAATGAAGTAGTTTATTTCGTCTGGTTGTTGAAATGGCGGTGGTTTTACGAATCGCTCAATACCCTCCTTAGCGTAGTCGGTTAGACGATTTCTACGACGCGAATCCCGATGTCGAATACCGAATGTTTAAAGAAAATGTTTCCGTTCCTACACCTTTATTGTGGCAGAATTTCTTTTCCTAGATCGGAAAATATAAAAGCCAGAAACATCGTAACTATAGTACCACGTGCCAGGATTCTGTCAACGTGTTACACCAGTATCTTGGTTTATTATTACTGTGGTACCAGAAATACCAGAACTATGTACGACACACAAAGATCATTTCACCTTGGTACGATATGACCTTGATTTAATATAAGTGCTGACAGAATAACACATTTATGGTCCTGTGCACTGGTATCCTCTCACCACGGCACGAAGAAAATTTATTTAACATCAGTGATGCCAAACGTGCAAGAGTTTTTGTACGATGCGCCAGGATTCGTTCAGTATGATTTTCCAGATTCTTTATTTAATATCTGAGTAATGTTTAAAACAACTATTCTTATTGTGCCAGAATTCCTTGTCCTACCCCGAGGAACAGTGAAGTGTCTTCTTTCTCTCCACTTTGTGGTCTGTAGTGCCGTCTCCTAGCAACAACATCGTCGTTGCTACGATGTTTCTGTTTCAATACTGAAGCGATGTTCCGGAAGAACGCAATCTTCGATTGGATGGTCTTGAGTATAGGAGAACGTCCGCGCCGTGCTATATCAACCTGTCTACTGAAACTACACTTATTGTTCGCAGCACTTGCCGGGATCATGAACTTATCATATTGTACACCGCAAACATTACCCCATCAACTACAAAATTTTGTTTTTATCGCCGCGACACAACATCCATTAAAAAAAAAATTAATATGAACCACAGCAATGGAGCTCTGTCACAAACGAAAAAAAAAATGCAAGGTACACAACGGTAAAAAATAAATGCTTCATCATTAAATCAGATGACTAAGGAAATTAATGAGAAAGTTAGTTAAGGGCGTTCAAGTGGGGAAAATCATAATTTTATATTTGTATGAAAGAGTGTTAGTTTTGTAGACGCTACATCGTAACATAAATTCTTCTTACAATAATAATTGTTCAGTCAGTTTTCCATAGTCACATTTCAAAGTCAAAATATGCACGTTTTAGTTTTATTTCACTGCAAAAATCAATCGACATAATGAAATGAAATAGTTTACACTGATACGAAATGTCACGGGCTACTGTTTGACGTATGTAAAAGCCCATTACAAAATATTTTTAAAAGTGAAAACGAGTCCAAAATTGGACAAAAATTTTAAATTTCAGCAATTTGATTAAAATAAAAAATTTTCTAACGTATGTTATATACGTAACACGTAACGCCCGTGGCATGCAGTTTCAATGCAACTTTTTTGTATTTTATTACGTTCATTGCCTTACGCAAGGGATAATAACGAAAAACATGCGGATTTGGACTTTGAAATGCTGTGGGCAACTGGGTGAGTTTTATTTTTTTCATAGAAAAGTTTACTCCAACATAACACTATTTCATAGAAACATAGGGTTTTCTCTACTTAAAGTTATTTTTTAAGACAATCTTTACTGAAACTCTACGGCAATTTTTATATTAAAAGGAAATTAATATTCCCATCAAAAAATATTTTAAAGAAAAATTAAACAGCTTAGTAATTATGTATGTATGCAGATACGTGTAAATAATTGTAGAAATTATGTGGTAAGTGCTTACAAGAACTAACATCAAAACTGTGTAAAACAAAATGTGTAACATAATTGGAACTAAGCTTGGACTGACAATATTTAAATCCTAAATATCCTTTAAATACACTTAAGTGACTGAAAAGAGCTTCTGTTTGGGAGACCAGGGAAGTGTGATATTTGGCGTCAGTGGAACAGCGTTTACCTGCGCACGCGAAGTTCAATGAAATCGTCGATAAGATCTTTTGGAGTTCATGAAATCTGTTGCAGAACTTTCCTGGTACCACCTTAATAACACGCAGCTGTAGCGCGATGAAAGGACTATGGTTCGTTCCAAGACCAACAACCACACTTGAAAACTGAGAAATGAGTTTGGTGCGTGTGTGCTGCGTTGTTCGCATTTCCACGCCAGCCTTCGTTATCTATGCGTTACTGGTCACAAAAACGTTAATAAAAAAATAATACTGTAGCTGTTGTTTCCAGCAGTGCGGGCCTGACATACCTAGTGCACGATTGCTTGTGCCAAAATATATAAATTCACCCATAAATAAAAATCTATTGCTGCATTTAATTCAAGCTGGTGTATCTACACCAGAAAAAATGCGTGACGTAATGTTGTGATTACATTGCGTTTCATTCAAGCTGGTGTAGCTACACCAGTGTAATTATATCAGAAAATATCGCAGCTGGTCTGGAGGAGGTGTAGCTGGTGTGGTGTGGTAAACGAACGCCACAAAGTTTAAATTAGTTAAGTTTCGTTATGAAGATTTGGTTAATAAACTGTGTGTGAGATGAATGTTTTCTCAATTCGCGTAGATGATAGTGGAATAGCAGTGGTGAACGACAAAAGGTAATGTACGTTATGTTAGTGGTAGTAATATAGCCTCAACACTTCACATTTCGCATTTAAGGTAAGCATTTTTTAAAACTGAATTTAGTACCACGTAGGAAATGATTTTTTTAAGGATAGATAAAATAAAAACTCCGGTCACAACAGTTGCGTTATTCAGATAAAAAGGAAATATTCTCGCACATAAGAATGCCAGTATAGAAAATTATTCCTATATGCTATCATAAGATTAAAAAATTACTAAAAAAAAACACCTTAACTTACATACGAAATATGAAGTGTTAATTATGACTATCAAGTGCTAATTAGCACACACATGTCAAATTCACTCATGAGAAACGTATATTAATTTTAGTCGTTTACTAGTACCCTTACACTGATTTTCACGTACATGTTTATTGGTCAGTACTTTTACACAGTGGACGCGGCACAAAACTCGTCAATAAATAGTAGTTTCATTCAACGACGTTGGTGTAGCTACACCGGCATATATCGATACGGATCTTTGATGTAACTTCACTGCACCAGCTACACCAAGTTTCAATGAAACTATGCTTGTAAGTACGGTACATCTTTAGTTGACCTTGGCCACACAGTTTCTTCTAAAAAAAACGAGGTTAGTATTTTTCTTTGCTTATGATTTAGATAATATCACAATATACTATTTCCTGTTATACAAATTAAGCTGAAATAAAGTTTAAAACGGAAAATAAATCATCCTTTAGATTATTATCACTAGCGTTTAACTTTTAAATAAAATGTTCCGCACGGCAGTCCAACAGCAACAAAAAATTATAGAAGAAATTTTTGTCAGCAGTTATAATCTAGGGTTTTAGCACTGGTGAGAGGTGATATAAGGTGAGAATGGAGCAGCACCGGAATGAAGGGACAGGGAAAACGGGATATCCCGAGAAGACCTACAGACCAGCGGCGTCATCCGACACGATTTCCACATGCGAAAATCTGCGAGCCGACCCCGCTGGGAAACAAACCCGGATCGCCTTGGATGGAGGCGAGTGCTATATCCACTATACGAACTGTGACCAAGACAAATAACGTCTTATAAAAAGAGACGTGCAAAATTTCGCGTTATCATTTGGTGACAGAGTAGAATTCACTGGTCCGTACTCATCCAAACAGAGTCACTGAGAGAAAAAAATAGTTTCATTATACTAAATATATTTGTTTGGGTGATGTTTGCTTCAGCTAAACAATATTTTGTTGATAAGACCAAGCTTGGAGTCTTCCAAACAAATTTAATTATTTCCCACAACCAAATTATTTATTTAAACGCACTTTGTTTGTGCCAAACATATATTTGGTTATTATAGGACTTCGAATAAATATTTTGGGTAAACAAACAACTCGTTACGACTTGTCAAAAAAATAATAATGTTAGTTATAAGTGAAGTGCTTTGAACCAACAATTTTTTTTCGACGGACTAAATGATTTTGTTGGCGAAACTAAATCCATTTGGTTGACTTGCGGAAGATCGCAGGCTGGCGTACGTGAGCGACAAGATGGCGACCACTGTATACCTCAACATTCAAAATATAAGTTTGTGTCACAAGTAGGACGTCTAAACTGTTAATCAGCATAATTTTAGTATCTTAATTTTAGCTATAACAATTTCAAAGTGGTTAATTCGATTGGTCACAAAAGAAAATGCTATAAACTCAAAAAACACCGCAGCTCCACGACTCGTTCTTTGTGCTACGGTGCACGGCAATAATTTGGTAATATTACTTGACGTCGTTTTCCATTTCGCAGACGGAAGACAAACATGTTTGAAAATAAAGCAGTACAATCGTAATTTAGTATTAGGCGTAACTATTCCTATACAAGTAACAATCTCGCTGTCGTGGGAGCATTCGTAGCTCAGAGCAGACCCCCGCGTAGCTCAGTTGGTTGAGCGGCCGGCTTTGGTGCGGGGGGTTCTGGGTTCGATTCCCAGGTCTGGCTGGATGTAAACTTGCGTTTGTCCATTTGGGTCTCAAAAATTTTCACTATGCAAACTGTCTCACGAAAAGTACTGGGGTCATTCGCGTTAAGTCACATTAAAGGGGGGAATGTTTGGTGCAGCGATGATGCGGAAGCTTCCGCATCTCCCACTGCACCAAACATTTGGCAAAAGAAAAAATATATTTTAAAAAAAGTTGGTACGGTCATGAATGGAAAGTGATAAGTAAAGGGACAATGGATCAAATCCCAGCGCGGCCTACTTTTTTTTTTTTTTTTTTTAGATCTTAAAATTTCAGAAATTTTTCAAAGTTTATAAAATATATTTTTTTAGTTCTTAAAATATTGCATGTGCATTTGATTTGTCCAACGAAATAGTTTTATGACCAGCTAAATATTTGGTACTGCTAACAAAATTCAGCTATTTACCTCAAACAAATCGAGGGAACAAAATAATTTGGTACATGCAAACCATTATTTATTTGCCCCTATACAAACAAATTGATTTGGTTGATTCAAACAAGTTTTGTTTGCACCAACAAAATTTTTTTCTCAGAGTACGCGACGTTAATTGCTTCGAGCCTTCGTACCTGTGTGCGCCCGTATTACAAGCCAATGGGCATTTTACACTTCACCTTACATAGGGACAGAAAATTTTCGCAAAAAAAAGTTTTGCACCAGTTTGTTTTAATGCCATGCGTGAATATCTGCGGCTTTCCTTCATGGTTGTTGGCATCGTGTCCTTGGGCAGTGGCGTCACTCGCAAACGATTTGCGGATATAATACAAAGACAATGAGAGTAAAGAGGACTGAGGAGTCCTCGGCTGGCGCATGGACAGTGTCGCAGCGTGTCACGCGTATTCTTTTTCTACGCGAAACTTATACATATTATGTTTGTTTACGAAAATAACTCACACTTGCAACTATGCTTCTATGTTTTCAAAAATTCAGCACCCTTGACAGAAACATTATTTTCGGACTAAAAATTTTTATTATTATTATTACTTTCTTTTTATTTAGACTGCTGTAACTCCAAAAATATTACCGTAATTCGTAGGGCCACGATTTTGTCGCGAAAAGATTTTTGCCACACTTTGTTTCAGTGACTCACGTGCACATCGGCAGTTCTGTTTCAAGGTTATTGGCAAAGTGTCTTTGTTCAGACACGTTTCTCATTTGACTGCACCAATCAGAATAAGATAATTGTGAGTCTGCACGTCTATAATTTGACGAAGCCAGTGAGAGTAAAATAATCCAATCATAGACGATATAGCAGAGCTGCAGGTGTGCACATGACGCATCGAAACCAAATGTTGCAAAAATCTTTTCGCCATAAAATCGTGGCTCTAGTAATTCGTAAAGTACAAAGCGAGAGACATGCATTGGTCTTTACTTCATACTAGTCAAATATAACATTTTGTGGTCACTGCTTTAAGTCATGTGCGAAAAAAGACTACAACGAAAACCATGCACGCCAGTTCGGCGCGCTGCGAATAGAGGCGATAAGCTTGTCGTCAAGCGTGGGACACTGGATCTTATCGCTACGCTGTTCCCACGCGTCAAATGTGGAATTTCGACACTGGCGAAGACTATTCTTAAAACATCCAATCAAAAGAGGCACGAGTATATTCATCTGGTAACAGCCTAGACTTCTCAGTTCTATACGTGTATCGGCTGAAGCTGAATATCAATTGGCTTCTAACAGTACAAACGTGTAGCACGTGATATCCCCAAGACTTGTTTCCTTATTTATAACTCGCTTGTAGTCGTCAAATGTGTGTTAAAACTGCTCTCGTCTAATCACAGGAGGAGGAGGAGTGAAGTATACGTTATTGACGTTCAACCTGACCTAGAATCAATACGCGAAATAATCGTGTCTCTACCAAACACTGACCACGAAGCAGGTGTGCACATAAGATACTGAAACGAAGTGAGCAAAAATCTTTTCGCCAAAATTTCCTGTCCCTATCTATTGGTTGGAAAAGTTATTTTCAAGCGTGCCACACTAACCGGCCAACAGCAGCAGTCAGACGAGTACACGCTAACTTAAAGTCCTGTCCACTGACATTTGCAGGTCCCTACTTTTACATTACACATGTAGTCCGTGTTGACCGATTTATTAGTTAGTGACGTACACACAATAAAAACAAAACGTTGACGTACCGAGTTATTTAATGTAGTTGATTATACGTATACCCAATGCCTCGCACAATTTCTTCAAAATATGCCCAACCTGACCATTCGCAGGACACTAGTGCGGCATACGCCCGTCTTTGTTGATGTATTGAGGCGAGCGATTGTGTAACAGGTTCACATGTGATGAGCACGCATATATTTGTTTGTGTACAATTATTCAGCTGGTGTGTTCACACCGTTACCCTAATGTTCCGTTTTGGAAATTGAGACTTGAGTGCTGTGTAAACGACTCGTAAGTCAAGTTTCCGCTTCCGAGGAAAATGAGTTTGTAATTAAATTTTTTACGTAACGAAAGTAAACTTTTGTGTTAGGTATAAAAGAAGTTAAGTATAACTATGGTTAATTTTACTACAGGTTAGAAAGAAAATACCTTTTCTTATGGGAGAACTTGTCACAGGGAAAATTTCTGCCACTAGTTTCGTTTCAATCGCTATTGTACTAGATAAATACTAAACCGCAGTAAAATGAAATTTAAATAAACTTGGAAGTGACATAAGAAATTTAATTTAATTTTAAAATGAAAAGAAGCCGATTTCGCGTTTTAAATTTTCAACTTAATGTAACTTTAAATTCAGGAAAGCTCAGTGATTGGTCAGTTTGTTCCACTACCGGTACCAGCGCTCAAGCAGCAGGAATTTTCCCTGTGCCAAACTTATAACATTGATGTTTCTAACCTGAAGGAGAACTAACCTTAGTACGACAGTACTACTGTAACCAGTTACAGAACTATAATTTCTAAACAATACTACATGAGAAGGAATATATGTAACATATTATTTACTCACATTTTTTTAGCTCACTGAAGAGAAATACGACCTAAATATTAATTCTTGACTATATCAACGAAAGAACGGTATATTCTTTAAATAAATAATTTGCCGAAATGTTTCATTTTTTTTTTCCATTCTCTATCACACACAATAAGAAAGTTCTAATTGTATTTTGTGAATGTTTTAGCGGATATTTTTCCGGTAATTTTTGGTAACGAAACACAAGTTTCCCTAATTCCGGTTTCGTATTTTGCGGTATGAACACTTTGCCGTAGCCTTACTCAGGGACCACGTAGCCAGGATTCTTTATTAGGGGGGGGGGGGGGGGGGGGGGGGGAGGCTGTGGGTGGGGAATATTTTGTTGCAATGTACCAACGTACTATACGCACATTTCACGACACACAGGCATAGAATAATCACCGACTGTTTGCTTGGTATGCATTTATATTTCAGAACTTCAGTAGGCCTAGTATAGTGTAAAGTTCGAAGTGTTCTTCAAAATTTCGCGATGGTCGAATTGCGGGGGGGAGGGGGAGGCGTGTACCCCGATCCCCCTCCCCATCCTGGTTCTGGCCTTTAAAGTTGGGTTTTCCAAACTATAAGTCCAGGTGGCGATATTAAGGGCGCGGTTTAAAACCGAAACATGCAAAACATGACTAACAAGCCATTACGCGAAAACTATGAGAGATAAAAAAATTTCACAAGAGCCTAATTTAGTCACATTTTGTGTCTAAAATAAGAAAAAAATATGTCCGGTAAAAATAAAAAATTAAAAAATAGCGATGAACTTACTTAACAGTGGCGGCTCGTGGGTTGTTGCCAGGTGGGGCTGCAGATAGTCGGAACTGTACACTCTTGACGAACGTGCCGTAGACCAACGACCATGAAATATTTGCCAGATACTAGATCTGTTGTGAACACTCAGTAGTAAACGGTACCTGCACATCAGCGTGTCAGTGGCTGCAGAGTCAACCAGCTCACAACCCTGTACAGCTCTTGGCAACTGCAGCCCCGCCAGGTATCAACCCACGAGCCGCCACTGGTACTTAGTGACGTAAATGGACGTTCCTTTGACAGCGAAACCAGTTAAGAAGAAGTACATTGGTTGAGTCGAGTGAACATGCCGTAAGGTCGGCGCATACATTCAACTAGTGGGTAAGGTAGGAAGGCAATTTATATATTTATTATATTTTTTTAATTTTTATCAATTTTTTTAAAGAAAATATTGTAAATAAATGTTGCTCTTGTAAAATATATTAATATATCACTGTTATTGTATAACGGCTTGTCAAAGAAAACAAAATGCACGTCACGGTTTTCAGAGCAACATAACCGACTTATGTACCAAACTGAAATATTTCGCACTGAATAATGATGCTGTAAGCTACAAGGTATCCTATTCCTATAGAGGATGTTGCAAAATTTAATGTCAATATTCTGGGGAAAGAATCCTCACATCTAGAGGAACAAAAGAAATGTAGTATGGACATTGGTCCGAAAACGCACCGTTTCTACGCTACATTTCGCAGTACATGGCGTATGGTTGATAGCGCGCGGGCAGGATCGTGTTGCCGTGGAGCTCCATCGCAGCTATAGGCAGACCCAGACCAGATGAGTCTGCACGAACATTTCACTGGACGCTCACGTTTCCCGCTCTAACATCGAAGTGCATCAAGCGTCGCGTGTGCATCACTACAGGAAGAGATTCAAAATGGATTATTCCAATGCTGAGTTAGCTGATTCACATTTCGTGTATGGGTTGCCAAATGGTAACGGCAGCGCCGTTCAGCGTTTGTATAGGCTATTCGCAATAAAATGAACACTCAAAAAAGCCCTGATTACTTTCTATTTTCTGCCAGTTTGTATCTTTCCACTGAATGTAAACGTAAATATTGCCACGTGCTTTTATTTACATAGGCTTGTGCAATGTTTACATCTGCATTAGACTACATTGATTCAATAAATAGGCATCTACAATATCTATTCATGAAATGCACAAGGGCTGAATTTATGATATAATCAATAGTAATCTTAGTTATAAATACCTGCGAGTTAACGTATTATAACTGGTTTGTCCGTCGGCTCTAATTGATACAACACGCACTATTACCGTTACGAATCTCGTAAATGCGGGCATAAGTATAACTCAAAACCGCCACTAAAACACACATGACATACGCAATCAATCCAATAATTTAAATTTCTTCCAGTTCTACTGCCATGGACAACGACGGTGCAGTTAACAGAAACAATAAATAACGTATTTTCTCATGTGTGAAAACGCTTCCAAGCAAGCGGAGCGGCGAAAACCGAACTCTGATGCCACCTGTGGGTGGAATTTTGAACTATCTGAGGCGCGGAGCAAGCGACCACGTACAACGACCAGGTAGCGTCGCATTGTGCTGGCGCTAATCAAGTCAAATTACATAGTAAAAATGTCAGTAAGATAATAAATAAATGTTTAAAAGTGATAAAATACAGAGAGGTCGGTTTCATCTGATGTTTTTTCACTAATGTTGTATACAAATAGGAAAATACTCAGAACTAAATGCGATGATTCGCTACTAACCATACAAGCAGTAAGGCAACTATAGTTATTGTTGAATTATATGCATTACTGCCAGTGATATTTTTCAAAGGTTAAATCTTTAGTGCTCACGTTATCCCGAATGACCTATATCACGCACACTTCCCACAACGACGGTGTCCAGATAGACGTTCATTTGAAGAAACCCAGCGCCATGTTACAGAACACGGAACCTTCAAACCAGTCAATCGTGACAGAGGACGACCGAGAAGGACGAGGACGCAGGCGTTGAAAGAGGAACTCCTGCATGAAGTGGACGAGAACTCCAATGTCAGCACACGAAGAGTAGCTACTACATTTAATGTGGACCATACGCTGGCTTGGAGAGTGCTTCATGAAAACACATTGATTACATGTAATGTACAGCGTGTTCAGGCCCTGACACCTGCGAATTTTCCTGTTCGTCGTACGTTTTGCCTTTGGTTTGGTGGATAATGCTTGAACTCTGCCTTCTGTGATACGGTTTTCTTAACTGATGAAGCAACACTTAAACTGGACCAGATAATTTATTATAATAACGAACACGTCTGGGCCCAGGAATATCCTCATTGTATGGTGCAAACACGGCACCAACAACAGTTCTCTGTCAATGTTTGGACTGGTATCGCGGGTAACTGTTTAATAAGACCTTATTTTCTGCCACGAAGACTCAATGGTGAGACACAAGAAGCATTCTTAACGAACTACATACCTGTCTTGTTGGAAGATATCCCATTTCACATACGACAGAATATATACACTGTAAAAAAATTTGGTAAATTTACTCTACATGTAATGGAAGCTAATTACCTCTACAAGTGAGGGAAAATTACTCAACACGTGTCAAGGAAAGTTACTCAACTGGTAATGTAATTTTTCATTACATATTGGCGCAGCCCTCTAGGACAATTTGACATAACGCGCGAGCGAAACTTCCGAGTGGTTTGTGTGGCGAATACACTACCTTGCGAAAATTTCCACACATATTCGGAAATCAGACTTTCCCCTTAAGGTTGGGGAATATTACCATACATATGATGAGTAATATTACTCACTTTTTTTACAGTGTACTTAATGCATTATGGAGCTCCTACGCACTTCTCTGTCCGTGCACGACGGCGCCTAGATGCAATGTTTGGTGAGTGTTGGATAGGTAGAGGTGGCTCTATTCCGTGGCCACCCAAGATCACAGATTTGAATGCACTAGACTTTTATTAGTGGAGGCATTTAAAGGCACGTCTTGTGTATGCAACCCCAGTAGACGAGGAACTCTTCATAATCTTATTGTGGCAGGGTGCGACGTAATCAGGAATTTCCCAGGGATTCATCAACATATCAGACAGTCAATGCTATGGCGGGTCGAGTCATACGTTTGTACTGATGGAGGGCATTTTGAAAATTTTCTTTGAAGTCTTAAGTACCGGCGATATCGTTCCACAAGTCCCTAACAACTGTCACAATTGTTCCTGTCTGTGCGTTAGTGGCGTAGTGTGTATCACAGTATCATGTTACGGACTGATGTAATGAGGCCTCACAGTAACATGGTCCTTCCCGCGTGCTATCGACCATACGTCACGTATTGCGGACTGTAGCGCAGAAACAGTGCGTTTTCGAACCTCTGTCCATGTAACAGTTTTGGTTCCTCTACATGTGATGATTGTTTTCACAGAACACTGACATGGAATTTTGCATCATTCTATATGAAACCACAAGATAAAACAGAATTTTTAAAAAAATTCTAGAATATTTTTTAAAATTAAAAATGTACATGTAAGTATATTAAACAAATACTCAATTTGTTGTTTTACAAAAGAGATTATTTCACCTATGACACCGTTATTCATTGTGAAATATTTCAGTTTTATGAGACGCATGGTTAAGTGTCATTCTAAAAACCGTAACATGCAAATTTTGACTTTTTCAAGCCACTGTGCAAAAACAATGAGAGATAAAAAAAATGCTGTAAAAATTAACAACAGCTAAATTTAGTAATAATGTATGTCTAAAAGAAGCAAACATGTATATGTGGTACAAAAATTAAAAAAAATTATGAAAACTGCTTTCTACTGTGCCCATTAACGGTGAAAATTCCCGGGTTAGCACTTATTTTCCCGCGAAGTTCCAAGCAACTGCTGTTCCGCGCGATGAATTACGTGACTTCGGGATCAAGCCCAGCAAATCCACGGCAAAAATTTTTCAATCGTATCCCGTGCAGCGAGGATTCCTGGAGGAAACTAAATTACCTCTTTTATTGTTCTAATCCGTGAAATTTATAAATGCACGAGTACTCACGTACTGTAGCGTCTATAGAATGGCGAGAGAGGAGAGGGAAATAGCCCCCATTTGACAATAGCGCGGGAGTGGACAGTGCACAGCGCCGTCCGCTATACGCGTGAAAAAAAATCCAAGCATGCTTTGCAGATATACGCGTGTGGTCCAGAGAGATCAACCTGGATGAAGGAAGCTGTGATTTATTTTAGCAGTCGCCCTGCGCGAGGGACGAACCCCACGGCTAGGGCTACCAGACACAGGGGACAAAAAGGAAGACATTCACGTCTCAAAATTAGGAATTTCACCTATAAATGATACTGGATATTTTATCATATGTATAATACATGTTACTAAAAGTGTGTAAATTAGGTAACTGTTTATGTAGTGTGGATGTTGGTATACAATTGGTAAATCAATAAACTCCGATACTGTTTGACCGACCACTGTGAAATATGGCATAAATGTACTTTTTTTATGGTGAATGCTTTCATGCTATCCGTTTTTCTCGGAGTCTAAAATCACCACTAGATGACGTAGCAGCACATTAACTTATATGTTGTTCAATTTATCGACATTAAAAATGCTATAAATGAATAATTTAACACGGAGAATATTTTAGTGATATCCATTACGTTATATGATGGCCTGTAACAAGACTCAGTGTCTAGATTGAACGTCTGCTGGGTTACACTAGGATTTAATAAGATTCCAATGTTGTCGAGAAGAACATAAGATATTGAATGACCTTTAATGGTTAAATAAATTGAGTACACAAGCATTCACAAGTTTAAATAACACGTGAAAATTGGTTAGCAACATTCTCTTAGATGGTTATATTTATCGTACGAATCTAAAAGGTTAAGAACTTACGCAAAGTTAATTAAAAATATTTATGTAATACCTCACTCTGTTAAACAGCGTGATATTTTTAAGCGTCAAGGAAAATCCGTTTGGCCGCAGAACAATTCTTAGATAGGGTGACAAGCCCCCCCCCCCCCTTTTCCCTCTACAAAACGCCTGGTAAACCTACTCGCGGCTCTCAACACACCAACAGTCGTATTGCCGGAAAAGCCGTATCATGTATAAAATACTCGTTTTTACAGTATTAAGTATCACAAAAGAAACACATTACAATATCGAAACAATAATTAACATTGCAGCCTGTTAGTATCAGAGATTTGACAGAGGGAGTTAGTTTGCTGACCGAACAAGCAAGAGAGTAACAACCATTCCTGCATGTAATAGTAATTACGTTAAATTTCCCTCTACTGAACTCGGTAATTCACATGAATAATTTTTATTTAAAAAAAATTATAAACATACGTCATTAATAATAACTTCAAGCCATTCGAAACCACAATACAGGTACAAGTGTAAACACATTTCCGTCCGAAGGGCTAATACCGAAGAAGTATATATATATATATATATATATATATATATATATATATATATATATATATATATGTGTGTGGGTTAAAAGGAGAGGAGCTGGCGTGACGTCACAAACTTGAAGCTGCTAGCCCGCCATTATAGGGTTGGCAAGAATAGGCTTGGATCCAATGTTCTTATTTGTTATAGGTGACCAATTTCGAATAAATGGTCGGTGTAATGTGTTGTTAGTGAAGCCAAGTATAGTATTTGTATGTGTGTTTAAATTTCGTTAGTTGTAACGCTTACAGTTGCACTAATTAATTTGAAAATGAGAAGTGGGTCGTGACTCTCCAACAGTAAATATACTTGCTGTTTTGTTCGTTTATGGTATTAAATAGTTGTTTAGTATTATCCTTTTAATATGTGCGTACTTTATTGTTCAGATTTTCAAAGGACGAAGAAAGACGTCAGACTTGGATTAGAAAACTACGGCGAGAATTTTGGCATGTCCTGTTGTGTGCTCTGTTACTTTCGAGATGAAGAAATTGACTATACGTCGTGAATCGTATAACGATAAGAGCAAATAAGAATGCCTCCAGTCTTTTCAGCATTTCCTGCTAACTTTTACGAGGTGTAGCTGACTACAAACATAACCTGATATACTACTGTGTGTTTACTTGCTGCCAAGTTGATTATGCTTTAATATAGGGGCACAGGCATAACTATATTTCTGTTAATTATTGTATTGTTGTTTTCCCTGTAAAGCCACTATTTGAACGTGAGTTCAGTTCTCTGGGTATAGGCTAGGGATTCTTTATATATACTCTGGCTTACACATACCACTGCATTACTACATTTAATAGGTACAATTAAATTACATATTATATTTTACAATTACTTGCAATAATGTCAAATATTAAAACCAATAAGAGCAAAAATAAAGTAGGTCATATACAGTCTGATTGTTAATATCCTATGCTAGACATGTATCACCATGTTTTTGCCAATGGTAATAGTAACAATTGTGTTTAAATGCTAGAAATTCTATACTACTTCAGTAGCAAATTTTTAGAGAATAATTTACAATGATCAGTAGGTTTCATATACCTTACACTGAAAAAGAAGTTATGCACATAAGTTGGAGAATATGTTAGCTTATTTTGCACAGCTTACATAGAGAACTTATTTTTAGACCCTCCTTTATTGTTCCCTTGTTAATTAAAGCAATCATTAATGTATTCGGTTGGTATTAGCACAGCCTTCAAAGGCAATGTATTTTTTGTAAACATTGAAGTAAATAATTACAATTTTCTGTGATTATAAAGTTCTAATCAATGCAAAAGTGAAGTTGTAGTTTTATCAAGTAATATAAGTGAGTAGATAGGTATACATATGGAATGGCCAGGATATACAGGAAGCCACAGAAAATTAATATCCAAGTATCTAGGGGTTGTGATACAGGACTAAGGTGGACAAAGCAAGTGTACAGAGTGGTTAAGAAGGGAAGAAGGGCTTTAGGACTGCTCGAGAGGGCGTTGTAGGGAGTTAGTGGTGAAGTGAAGGGAAAGACACGTTGCACTGTCGTTTGTCCAGTATTGGAATATGCTGCCGTGGAGTGAGATCTGTACGTGGAGTTGGAGGTGCAGAGTAGGGCAGCGAGGTGGGTGACGAATAAATGAAAAAGGCAGGGGCAGGCTTGTAAGGAGAAAAGGAACTTTAGGCCTAACTTGATGAAGGAATTTGGATGGAAACCGTTGAAGGAATGAAAGAGAATTGAAAGACTGGTCAGGTTGTATTATGTGATGAACGGGGAGGGGGGATGGGTGGTTTGGCCCACAAGCTAAGGAATATTTTAAAGGAAACAACAGTAAGAAGATTCAGAGGGTGTTGAGAACAACATAATGCTGGTGAGGACGGTGAGGGAACGGAATGCTCTGCGGGTGGAGTTGGTGACTGTGAGGAGGGTTGGAAGGTTTAGGAAGGGACTGGAGAATTGGTGCTGTGGGGATGGGGAGGAATCTGCTCGCCACCAGACATTAGCCCAATCACGAGTGTAATGAACAATTTTTATTATATTATTATAGTTACCGACACAGTGTGTTAGTAAAATGTCATTCGTACCATATTTATGATAATAATGTAATTACAAAAAAAAATGTAGATTGATACAGTAGATGGATATAAGTAAGAAATAGGTCTAACAATCTATTAAATAATCATACAATAATGTAGCGAAACAAGTATCGTGTAGGCCTATATTATTGTTTGTTTTGATTGTTTATAGTCCACTCTACATTAGTTACGTCATTTAAATATGTACATTTATCTGTTTAACTCTGTTCAATTTATCATAAGAGTTACACGTTACATAATTAAAATTGACTGAAGTAGATGTTGATCAGAATAATAACATTCAACCAGCAGTTGGACTGATGCCTAGTTGCCAGTCTCTCTAGCTTCGCCTCAAGTTCCCAACCTCTGTAATGCCATCTCGAACCGTCCAACATTCATCTTCGTTACTATAGCAGTCTCCCATAAAATATTCCTCTCCCTCACTGTTTTCACCAGCACGAAGTCTCCCCCCTCTCCGCTCTTCACCAAACCCTCTCGACCTTCACACTGTTGTTAGATAGGAAATAAATAGGTTTTTTTTACATTGTTTCCGGGTAGGCCTACCTGTACTGTACCCAGCAGTGTTGAGTGTGTTATTTGCTTAGTTATCCTGTTCTCATTGATTTCTGCATGCTGCCAGTTACGAGTTTAGATTGTTTACTGGATCGGACTTTGCAATTTCCAAGATTTATTTTTTATAATTTTTTTTCCTGTTTCATGCAGTTTCAGCCCTTGGAACAAGAAGGTAATGCAGTTGTGACACAAGCCTTGCAGTGTTTCCGTCGTCAACTTCTGACCTTGGCATGGACTAAATACGTACAGCTGAGGTGTGTCAAAGTGATGTCGTGCATGGCAGTAAAACTGAAGGTTAACATTCATAAAATAGCTGGATAATATCGACTCAAAATCTTTTTTAAATATATCTGGATGTACTATTTTAACATCCCAGGTTTCTCGTTCTGCACATAGATAATTTGGTTTATGTATTTATGCAGTATGTCTGTGTATAGGGTGTGAAAAGTTAATATTATTGTAAATGTCAGAGTAAAATTAAAACATTTGAAACAACTGCAGCTTTTATTTCAGAGTAGCCTACATTCACATTGCTCACAACAGTAGCACAGTGTGTTCTGGTGGTCTTGCCAGTTTTCTTTTAAAATATGCAGCATTATTTAGGCCTACAAGTTAGTTGATAGACAAATTTGTTTCAGGAAAATAAAATAATAACTACAGCTGCTGGTAATATTTGAGTGGGGAATTACTTGCATTTATTATCTTACAAATGTTTAGCCCCATTGATGTATTGCTTAATGACAACACTTTTGCATGGACTTGTCGCAAACATGGGAGGGGATGCAAGAAGTTTGTTAATGTCAAGTATATGGTGTGAGTATTGTTCTATACATTTGAAGGTATAGCAGATGTGATGAAAATTGTTTGTGATGGTATGAAAATGTAGCCAAACTTACACCAAGTTTCAATTTAGTAGTCTTACTTGTTAAATCTATGGTGCATATTGCAAAGAAGCTAACATTACACTGAGATATTGTGACAATGATGCCACTTGAGTTCTTGACTTGAATTTAGAATAGCATATTGTAGGAATACTGTTATTCAGCAGATATTTGTCCTATATATATCTCGGATTGTATATCTGTTCAAAAATAAATTAAAATTTATAAGAAATAAAAATTTTTGTAATGACCTGTTTTTTGTTGCCTAAAAATGTGTATTTCTTTTTAAATGTGATTAAAACCTTTAATATTTTTAGCAAACACTGTAAAAAACAGATGCTCAAGGGTGTAAACAGCAGGTGTTGTACCCAACAATCACAAATTGACAGACTTCCAGTTACAAATATTTACAGCCTATACTGTAACGGGAACAGAGGGTCATAATGCAAATTCCCCACCCCATTTCCAAGTTTTACCTATGAGAAGCAATTTGTACCATCCCTGTATTGTAGGGCAATGTCTAATCCAGTTGTAAAGTAAATCATAAATGTAAATGATGTACTGTTCTATTTTCTTTGTTAGTTAAGGGCAATGATAATATCACAGACTTTTTTTCCCCCTTATAGTCAGCAAACCTATGGAAGTTCAGCGTAGCCTTTAGAGCTGCAACAAAACCATAACACTGGCTTGCAAGTTATGCAAACAGCTTGACTCACAGCAAATCATAAGGCAGTCAAGCAGTTTTCGTTACTGAGCCGTGATCTGTAGGTAAGCACATGTCGCAGTAGACAAAACTGTCTAAATACGGACGCATGGTAATAATGTCAACAATGCGTGAAACAACATTAACATATTTTTTTTACTGCAAATAAACAATTTGTGCCAATAGAAAATAGTTGGTATTCAATAAGCCCTACATATTAGGCCTATTATGAAAAAAAATGATCAGGTATTAGATTTTATGCTGCAAACTGGTTTGTATTTCATATTGTTGCCCCTTGTCCCTTTTTGATGCCCTTGTTCAAAGTTGAAAGTCACAGATTCCCATTGCAGCCCCCTCTCTTTTGCTTTCCAACTGAAAATCTTTTGTATGTCCCTGTTTACAGCAAGCTTTTGGAAATTGATTGCATAAGAAAAATGTCTTCTCCCTCACTTACATAGGACCTGAACAGGCCTTGCCTTTGAAATTTTAATTCCACTTCTACCCTTTTAATTAAATAACTAAGGCAACGTCCGTAGGAGAACGTAGCAGGGTGGCAGGCTGAGCATCGTAGGTGGTTGACGGAATGGAATTTACTTACGGAGCAGTTGGTAACTGTGGCGGAGGTTGAAAGTTTAAGAAAAGTTTGGGAAATAAGTAAGAGTAGGATGGACTGGGTAGCTACTCAATTTCAAGTAATAAGTAACCAAATACGTACCTAGCGTATTGTAGACATTTAATGCAGTTGCATTGTCACATTAAATTTAGGAGATAGTCTATAACCACAAATAAAGCCTGTAAGTAAGTCAGGGTTTCGAAATAACGGAAATTCTAAATAATCATACAGATTCTACACAATTACAAGAACATTAAATTTTAATATATTAACATATTTAAACTAAAATTTTTAGTTTCAGACTTTTTTCATATTTTGAACGCAGTGCGTTCAGTTTCACTTTCTTGTGGTTTTGGTAACCTTCTGTAGTCCTACAGATACCCCTCCCCACTTAGCTTAGATCGACTAACAGCAAATTACCCTTACTTTTGTAGCTGAAATTCTGCTTTGATCAGGCTGCTATTGTGACATATTTTAAATACCTAGGCCTATTGTAAAGTTGAACACAGTGAAAGTTATACAATCTGCAATACTTTCAGCCACATTGCCTAACAGCATTGCTCAATTTAGGTATTTCAGTGGCTGTTTACCCAAGCCATGTTTGATGTCAATGTAATGTGCCTGTTATCATTTGCCCTTGCAGCCTTCATGGCAAAGTTTTTGTCCTGGCAATTTCGATATAGGTTAGCTCAGATTTTGAGAAGGATAAGTGTTTGTGTGGCTTTACCCAAAGGAGACGTTTTAGGGAATCTAGGGCACATACTTAGACATATGTAACTTTGTAATTTCTAACAGCAGTGTGTCCATGATGTAGCCTACTTCTGTAGCGTGAAAGCAGGTAAGGGCTTTTAGATGGCAAAATCGAACATAAGACTTACTGTGACTTTTGTCAGTTGTTGCTACAGAAAAAAATTTCCGGTTGTTAGATTAATGGTAAAAACCTATTAAGTTATAATTTGACTTTGCATATATTTGGTAGACACAGCAATTCGAACATAGCCTACACACGCTATAGCAATTCGTAACTTGTAACCTTATCACTTCAAAAACAAGCAATAGCCTATTATTAGAACAATCGAGAAGCACAAATTTGCAACTTCAGCATGGTTAATAGTTCACTACAGGTTCGAAATCCCAGAAAAATTATTGACTCACTTTATTGTGTTACAATTATCCAGCTTCCAAACTACATAAAAAACAACCTCAAGTTCTCCCGTGCATTCACAAGTCAATTCGCATACATTACAGCCATGCGGCAGTACAATTGTGAGTATTTACTTATTTATTTATTTAACTGAATAACACTTTCCCATGTTTGTGACACGAAGACCATAGTTCCAATACTTTATAGAAGATAATTTCTTTCAACGCTTTGTGAAAACAGTTTCGTATTACTTGAAAATTCGCTGGATGGTTTAGATGTTTACATGTGCAAGACGACTTTATTTTACTCTGAAACCACAATAATTTTTATGGCAAGGACGTTTCAAAAATTACAGCTCATCCAGGTATTTCCATATAGTTAGCAGATAACAAAAGTACACTAAAATTGCTGTTAGAACCGTTTAAGTTAATATTTTTACAGCACGATTCTCCGTAAGGCACAATGTGTTTTGGTTCTCTTTTGCCAACAACTTAATGGTGGCCGATGCCAGCCAAGCCACGCCCCCCTGGCTTCAAAGTTTTGTACAGGGAAGATCTGCCTTGCCAGCTCCTCCCCTTCTTACATCCATAATATGGACCTACGACCTGCAAACATGCATTGGTAACGATATTTTGGAATCTTAAACCAAATAGTTGTGTCAATAACATGTCTATCCATAATTCAGATATGATTTTAAAAAAACACCTGCTACCAAACTGAACTCTTGATTAAATTATTTTAAGATGGTCACCTGGGTAATAGTATTTTACGTATTCCGCCTCCCACAAGCCTCTAGACGCTAGTCGCTAACTGGCATTCAGTCTTCTAGCCGACAACTCTCCATCATAATATATTTAGTAGTGACCCTAACTATCATTACATAATAATAAAGATAAATGCGTACTTTACACTTTTACACCTTATGAATAGAGATGATGGTTTATCGCGGGAAAACTTGACTGTTTGCTGGGTTTCAACGCACGTTCAACTTACCAGAATATTACTGGCTCTCGCTTGTACTTGGAGCTGTTATCCTACTTGACCTAGCCCGTAAGAATCCTGATATTCTAATATTTGATGTGTGTTATTGGTCTGCAGCCAACTACGTCGTGTCAGACGCACATCAGTCAATCATACATGTTGCAAAACACTACAGCGTTTTCAAGGGTATGATATGGCACAAAACATTTTCGCGATATACCATCATTCTTTAGAGATGGTGAATTTGCACGAATTCAATGACCTGCACGTTAGAATAAAATATCCTATGCATACTCAAGCCCTGTCTATTCGTTCATTGTCTGCTGTTCCACTGAGTAGCAGCTAGTGGACAAATGGTCGGGACTTGAGTGTGCTTAGTATATTTGATTCTAACATGTAGGTAATTGAAATCAAGAAATTTCACCATCTCTAACCATCATCTCTACTCAAGAAAAAAAATTTCGCCCAAGATTTTTATACCTAAAAAGGTACGCTAAAACACCCATTCATCAATTTTCAGCAATTCGAAAATATGCTGTAAAAAGCAGTGGTGCACTTGTAAATGTGCACAGACAATTACAAAGTACTGTGAATGCTATTGCAAAACAAAAATCATTTATGCGCGATGAGCAGTGTTCGAATAATCTTGTAAACTGAAGCTGTGCACACCGGTCGGCGGCCTCGGCAGGCGGCCACCTTAAGAAGACCGTCTTTTATGCAGTTCGTAGTGTTGCAGAACTTGATGTTCACCATTTACTCCACGTCTTCTTGCTCTCGCTTCCAGAGAAACAACTCCATGAAAATCCGCGTCAGTTTCAATTATAGATCGTTCGCTACCATTGCTTACTTTTTAATTAAAATTTGTATAGTAGTCGATTGTTTTCGTCGCTAACGGAGTGGTTTAATCCACGCTTGTTTCGAATCACAGGGAATTTTTCGTTCCATTTATAATTAGTATAGTTTTTTTCTCGTTTATTTTTCCGTACATCAAACAAATAATAGTTAATATTGTCTGTATCTTGCTTTTAATAAATTGCAGTGACTGTGAGAAGAAAAATAAGGTTAAATTAGTTGTTAGAATTAAATATTAATATTTGGTTCTTCACATACGACGTTTGTGAACATGATGAGTTGAAAAAAAAAGGATACGTAAAATATCTTAGTGTACATTTTTTGTTTTCATTTGAGTTAATGACACAGATAGTTAAAGTGCTGTATTCGTTTATTTTTATTTTTTTCAAACATTCAGTCGTCTTAAGAGGGATCTAAGCCATGGACACACGCCCTTGCTCGACTTGGACTGCGAACAACTATTTATGCAGTAGTTAAATTCACCTTTCCTTGGTCTAGACACACTGCTTAAAGAGACGTTTGTAACGATGTCTCGTTACAATTTAATCTTGTTCTGATGCGTTTTAAATTAAACAGCCCCAAACAAAACAAATACTTATACAATAATTTGTAAGTAGTAAGACATAGACCAACGTAGCAAGAAAATCTTATTAGATTAAATGAAATTGTTGTTTATTTTATAATAAAATTTGCGAAAGACAAACCTGTTAGTGTTAACTTGGAAAATATGTAAATGTTAGCGGAAGTAATTTCACAGAGTGCATTACTTACATTGTCAACCGTGAGCATGATACAATTGAGTGGCTTAGAATGATAGCGTAATTGTCACAAAAAAAGATTAATTGCTTTTACGTTTTAAATTTAACACCCGGTTTTTAGTACTTGAAATTTTCTTCGAAAATTGAGTAAAAAAGTATAATTATTAGAACGGAATTTTCTTTTAAAACATGATTAATATAATAATAAAGACACCTCTTTACAAAAGTGACTTACACCACTATCATTCTACGCACCTCAATTATAAATTACATTAAGACCGTAAAATTGCGATGAGTAAATTTCTGTCCACACTACAGTTCATGGTTTCGTGGAAAGACTTAAAGAAATGAAAATAAATGTACAGTATTTCATGTCACCCGGTTGTGCACGGACGGGCCAAAGGTGAGTGAACCTTCGTGGGCTCTGCGCCAATTGTACGCCGACTCTGTGATCAATGTGTAAGAGCTGGGTGTGTGGTTCGGCCCCCGCGCGCCAGACTGTGGCGGACCAAAGGTTATTTACAGCATCCTGGTGAAGCTTAGTCGGCGACCCGACGACAGCGGTTAAGGGGGTCACCTACTCATTCCGAGGAGCGGACTGCGGAGCTTCGGCGGCCGATAGATGTTTGTTAGAAACCCGCTCCATTTGTGGAAGTGTTGTCTGTTTTTATAAACAACTAGCAGTCCCCCGCGGCTTTGCTCGCATTCTAACTGATAATATTTACTTTCATTGAGAAACCTCTTTGTACACAAGATTGGTAATTCAGTCATCAAGTGTTAGAATGTCCAAGCGGATAGTTGAACTAATTTTGCAGCAGGATAAGTAGCTATAGCTGTCCACGCGAAAATCAGTCTTAAGTTTGTCCCTGCCACTAACAGCGACTTCACCTGGGCCTTATTTATAGCCCTGTCAATGCGACGTTGTGGCGTTTACAGACAACCTAATGTAAGAGGTGAATCAAATGAAAAACAACCGATTTATTCTGTGCACAACCATTGGTAACTGTGCCCTCAATTATATATTTTCAAAATATTAACTTTAACTTTATTGCCATTATAAAGTTCAAGTGGGTAAAGGTTTCGCGGAAACGTATTTGGTGCCTTAAACTTGAGATTAGTGATATGATATATCGTCGGTTTACTGTCAAAAGTGACCAAGTCAAATTGAGATAAAATTATAAAAATGCTAGGAATATGTATATGTTGTTCACGAACAATTGCCCAAGTTTAAAGTCTATTCGTCGTTTCGTACTGTTGTGTCACAGTATAGTAACTTACCACATTGTTGTTTATTTCTACAATTTAATAGGTCTTTTAAACAAACCAACATTTATGACGTAATCACTTTTGGCAGTATACCGACGATATGTCAGTTGATGTTGTAGAGGAACCTAAGTGGAAAGCAAACTGAAATATTACCCCTTTTAAACGACTACATGTAAACTGCACTAATTCGATCTGCCTTGTAGTTTTTGTGCGTCAGAATTGAACGTTCGCACGGAGGTTTTAACGGAAGTCGAGCCCAGACCCTCCCGGAATTTAGACCTGAGTAACAAACAACTGCGTTACGTAACGTCGAAAAAATTCATGAAAATAAAATTAATTAAAAAATAATAAAGTATTTGTGTCCTGGGCTCATAGAGGTTGTACAACACCACGTCTCGATAGGTTACTGTAGAGTGAAACTCCTGTATAGGTTATTTCTCGCAGCTCGTTCCTGCTTTTCGGATCATCTGCCTTGAATGTTGACCAACTTAGTTTTATTCTTAATAATCACGTTATCTTATAAAGTTAAAAAATTTACATATATATATATATTTTAATACTTAACATAAACATCACTCTGACACGAATAACACCTTAATATCGGTACTGGTTAGGTAGATATCGTGGGTTGATGGAAAACAAATTGTGCTTTTTCACCCTTTTGGGTGTCGAATTTCGAAATATTTTAAATTTACATCTTAGACATTTGTACAAGTATCCAATTGAAGTGTAAATCACATCGCTAGTCCGTTCAGTCGAATAAAAATTGATCATTCACTAAAAAAATACATATCACCCCTGCACAGTACTGAGAAATCGAATTTCGAAAAATCTTAAAACCGTTTTGCGATCATTTCTGTAATCATCATCCTGAAGCAAAAATTAATTGAATATCTCTAAGGGTATATAGATATCGAGGATTTATCTAAAACACATTCCAGGTCTTTTCACCACCTAAGAGTAAATTTCGAAAAACCCTTTAATCACGTTTTAGAATACTATAATGGTGTATCGTGGACGTGAAAAACACAACATTAGCCCGCTAGGTTCAAGATATATCGACGATTAATTGAAAACGTTTTTCACCACTTTTCACCCCTTTTCACGCCCTTAGGTGGCGAATTTCGAAAATTGCGGAAATTACTTATTGGGTATTTGAGTAAGTATCAATCTTAAACAAAAATCACGTCGCTATATAAAAATCAATGGGATCGATATATATCGATTGTGAGTCGAAAACACACATTACCCCTTATTTGAACATGTTTAAGGACGAATTCGGAAAATATATTTTAATGATATTTGGGATATTTACAAAAGCATCAATTTAAAGCAGTGATCACTTCGATATCTCGATTGGTTCGATAGATACGGAAGGATAACCGAAAACACATTTCACGTATTTTTCACCCCCTAAATTAAAGAATTTCGAAACGTCTTTGAGTCTTGTCATATACATTTTTATAAGTAAATGATTAAAGTAAAAATCACGACGATAGCCAATTGTGTTTCAAAGATATAGACGATTAATAAAAAACACATTTTGCGCCTTTTTTACTGCTTGGGGGTAGAATTTCAAAAATCCGAATACTACTTTTTGGGTATTTACGTTAGCAATATTTTGAACTGTTAACCAAATCTTTATCCCGAAGGATTCGATAGATATCAATAGTTAATCGGAAACATATTTGAGGTATTTTCACCCCCTTGAATGTTTAATTTCAAAAAATCATTAAATTGGCCAAAATACATTTTTATGAGTGTCCTATTAAAGTAAAAATCACGATGATAGGCCGTCGGGTTCGAGCTCTATAGATAGGGCCACGATTTTGTCGCGAAAAGATTTTTGCCCCACTTTGTTTCAGTGACTCACGTGCACATCGGCAGTTCTGTTTCAAGGTTATTGGCAGCGTGTCTATGTTCAGACACGTTTCTCATTTGACTGCACCAATCAGAATAAGATTATTGTGAGTCTGCACGTCCATAATTTGCCAAGGCAAGTGAGAGTAAAATCATCCAATCACAGACGATGTAGCAGAGCTGCAGGTCTGCACATGACGCATCAAAACCAAATGTTGCAAAACTTTTTTCGCCATAAAATCGTGGCTCTATCTATAGACGTTTCTTCGGAAACACATTTCACCCCTTTTCACCCCCTTAGAAGTCGAATTTCGAAAAATATCTTCTTTGCGCTCGCCTACGACCTGAGGGGAACTCGCACAATAAATTGCAGAATTATAGGTTCAGTGGTTTGGGCTGCAGTTTGAAATATCAGTCAGTGAGTCAGTCAGTGTTAATTTTTATAAATAGAGATTAACATAATATTCAAAGCGTGTATATACATTTCAGGCCCTTCAGAAAACATTATAGAGTACTTACTCGTAGCTGGAAACTACTGTATTTTTAGAATAACTCAAACATAGTTTAATGTGTGTGTTCCTTTCGTAAAAATATTTTAGCGTTTCGCGTGGATAAGGGATACATGCGAAGCGCTGTATATCCGCTTACATTCCAAACGGTAATCTTTTAGACCCAGAATAAAGGCTTAGTACCTTTGAGAGCACAATGTGTACATTACGAGGAAGAACATTTTATATCAACGTCAGCAACTCCTATCTAGAAACCTTTGGATACATTACGACATGCAACAATAGCGCTCTTAGCATATTGGGACGATCGACGAGATTCTACTTAAGAGAAATCCGAAGGGTGATAGATACCGCGAAAATTCGCAGATTCACTGACCTGTAGGCTAGTCTCAAAGAATATGTCATTCAAGCAAACAGCAGCTCTTCATTAGATGCTCGCTTACACAGAGAGATGGGCCTGCATTTAGTTAAAGTGTTATTATTGGCTCAGCGACTTACATGAGGTGTCAATAAGTCAATGACCTATTGTGAAAGTGACACGAACAGTTGGTGGAATTATAGCTTGTGCCTAAAAGAAAACGCCAAATTTTTCAGGTCCCTAGTGATAAAACATCGAAACAAACACGAAAATATTCTCTTATGAAAACATTATTTTATACGCTGGCGCCCCAAAGCGTTAGGGACACTAGTGTAACATGGCGCGCTATCTTCAAGCAACAACATTGGCATGCCCATTGTTAAGATATCAGGGAGTGCTAGTGGAGTCGCAGTGTTGAAGGAAATTACCGTCTGACGAGGAGTATGTACGTGAAGAATTTCAATCCAACGAAAAATAAATTGCCTGGAAGTAGATGGCATTTAACACGTAGTGGACAACGTCAAACACAAACATCGAGTGAGGTGAGAGGTTTTTACGGCCCTCTAACAACGGGTCTTTTGAGCTGACGAGAGTGAAGTGAGGTGAAAGGACAACGAACAGAGGACTCTCTGCATACAACAATATTTGTAATTTAATAATTGTACCAAACACTGCCCAACTCTTACACATAACATTAACAGCAGTTTCCCTCAAATTCATAGAATATTTTCGTTTCCATAGTTTTCGTACATGCGCATGTCAAAGCAGTAATTTGAGTATTTTCGTTACTTACCCAAAGTAAAAACTATTCTAACAATTCGAATGAAGTAATTTTATAGTGAAAGTAGATGTAAAATTTTACGGAAGGTAACAATTTACACAAGGCCACATTATTTGAAGTAAATACATTTTTGTTTAATACAGTTACTCAAATATATGCAAACGTTTAGCTACTGTGAAGAATTATTTAAATAGAAACGACTTTTACGTGAAATTCCAAAGGAGTCATTCTATAGCTTAATACATTTACTATTACTCTAAATTATTTAACAGGTATGGTTTGGATATTTTTTACTTCGGATACGTAGCGATAATAGTTAAATCGCTACTTTGATGTGCACTTTTATGATAACCACGGCACCGAAAAATATTTTATTTGCAGGAAATTACTATAAATGCTATTATAAAATTACAAATTTTCAGTTCAGAGCAGTCTTCCTGTCCAAGTCAGGATTCCAATTTAGGACCTCTCGCACTTTAGACCGGCGCCTAACCGAGTATGTTACGGAGGCCGGTTACACAGACTATTGAAGAAAATACAAAGGTAGAAACATTTCAGTTTGATGTCGAGTTACTTTTACTGAGTGGCTAGAATTCTAAGTTAACAAATATCATATCCATACATGAAATCGTAAGTTCACGAGATCAGACTTTTGTAACACGTCGCTTTAGCTTCAGCAATAGCCAATTGAATTTGTTCGTGATGAAAGTTCATCGCTCTGTTTATTCACACTTTACTCTAAGCAAGGGTGAAATCAGTATAGTGGAGTGTGAATAAAACGTCATTATGTCTTACAGTTGGTAAAACAAACACCAATTAAAGCAAATTTTACCGCCATATTGCAATAAATCAACAGCAATAAACATATTTTCATAATTTACAAAAACGTTTAACAAAATGGTTTGTGTTGATTGCATTATGACTATCAACACACAAATATTTGTTATGTTTATAGTACAAACACTTTGAACTCACAATGTTGTAATATTAAAACGATTAATGATATAGTGTTGCATCGAACCGTAATTATTATGGTTAAATCTATACTCTGTCCACTCTAAGGTTGCAGCAGAGTAAAAAAATTGCTAACGAAAAAAATCAAAGCAATTGAATTATACCTTCATTCCTCACATTGTGATTGTGTCGTAGCATAGTTACCTTGCATTTTTTTAATATTTCAAATGAATTTTTCGCTGTGCGAAAAATGTTATTGACATTCACTTGGCTGGATTAGCTGCAACCTTAGAATGGATAGAGTATAGTTACTGTTTCTAACATACACTTATATAATGATATCAACAAGTGATTCACACGTACAAATTGGCTGAAAAGGATAACAAATATTTAAGACTTAAAGTGCTTACTTTACTGCGAGTAAAGTACGAGCGAGGTGACGCAACGACATCACGTAGGACTCACACTCGGCAGGACACGGGTTCGTTTCCAGCTTCCAAGGTTTCCAGACATCTCTCTCCAGTTGGATGCTGGACGGTTCCTCAACAAAAGCCAATGCCGACACATTTCCTAGTTCCTGTCATCGTGTGAATTTCCGTCGAATTGTCTCTAATGACCTCGCTGTCTACAAGACGTTAAGCAAAATAAAATAAAAATAAATAAATGTACAGCAAATAGCGTCTGCAATCCGAGCCTCAAGTACTAGTCCCTATAAGGTACACGTTGTTCGTCCGTGCGGTCACAACCGTCAAAACATCGTCAGCAGCATCTTGAGTTATAAAGGCACTAGGTTACTGCAGCGTCCTGGGGCCGGGTGTACAAAGGACCTGGTCGCACCCGACCATATTATATAATTCAAAGATTACCTATCAATGCAATATTCAGGTGGCAACCTGTCTCGGGAGCACGACAGTGATTCTTTGCTCGGCACTGATATGGAAACTTCAGCAGAATTATAGTCACTACCTGTCAAGCACTCCGTTTTCCACTGACATCTCCCGTTTCTTTTCCCGTCCGCTGTGACAGATTACTGATAAACATTTCTGTTCGCTCAATCGAAGGACAGTTTTGCTAGGTTATAGGACTACAGTAAAAATTACTGTAGTTTCATTACCTAACAAAACCGTGTTTCTATAGCCTAAACCGAACAACATTTTTTGGCATTTAAACAAACAAACTGTATTGCCTGTACAGCTGTCGGTGGTAAGCGACAGTGGAGAGACATTTTTTCATAGCCCTCCCTGGTATCTGCGGCACTACCGACGTAAGACGATTACGAAAACGTAGTAGGTATAACCTACTCGACAGTATGACTTGCGTGATCGGATCTAACCAGTCGTTGGATAATTAACACTTTTTTTAGCGTACTTAAACTGTAAGAAGAGTATGTTAGCGGTCTGTTGAAAAAAAATGCTGCAAAATTTGAAGAAGCGGTATATTTCATTCGCTGATATGGCAGACCTGTAGACCTGTATTATTATACCAAGTTCGGACAACGCAGAATATTAATTCGTACCGGTACAATACACGTGCATGGTATTATATTGCGTACTAGTATTGTATAGTACAAAATTATATAGTAAACATCCAAAAATGTCCATGGGAACAAGAGATTTCACAGTGATAGTTCTGACACACCATCGCCGCTTTTTGAATTAATCAAAGGTTTACTACATGAAAATAAATTTATAAAGTTTAACATTTTTTAACCTCTGTTCAGAAGGCCTAGTAATTAATAATTGTATAATTTGTCGTACACCATAGTTTAATATTTTCTGGCGACATTTTTACTTATAAACCCTCCAGATTTCTCGTCCTACAAAACACTACATTGCGACAGTGTCTTTTTTTTTTTTTGTGAACACGCCTTCAAGCGCCTTACAATATATTTTCTTTTATGTATACACGCAGGAGCCTGTGTTCGTTTACTTTTTTACGCGCGCTTTCCTGTTTTTCGTCTGCTGGCGGCTGTCTGGGAAGACCTGAGTAGATGCGGCGAAGAGATCGAGTTGAATATTTAGAGTGCGGACTCCGGACAGCGCTAGACTGTACTCGCACAAGGTTACAGACCAGTTTTAGAGTATTGTATATACTCTACCGGGTAGATCAAGTTTCTGGAATCGCCTATCCGTGGATACGGCTGTGAAATATGAGTAGGGTAATGGTAGATAGCCGCCAGCAGACGTACAACACGAAAGAGCACGTAAAAAGTACAAAATAAGGTTCCGCATTTTAAAAAATTCCGCTTTTGGATGTTATCTTTGGCAATTTGTGCAATGTCATTAGTACGCAATTTTAATTGCGTAGATACATGTATATAGGTCATTCGGAATAAAGTGAGCACTAAAGATTTAACCTTTGAAAAAAAATAACTAGCCATTACTGCATTTAAAGACAACATTAACAACAGTTACATTATTGTTTGTATGGTTGGTAGTGAATAATTGCATGTAGTTCCGTGTATTTTCTTATTTGAATACAGCATTAGTGAAACAACATCAAATGCAAACGACCTCTCTGTATTTAATATACTTTAAAATATTTATTTAAGTTCTTATTAACATACCAACTGACTGTATAATTTTATTTAATTAGCGCTAGCACAAAGCGACGCAACCGAGCCGATTGTCGTTGGCACACGCCGCTACTGCTCCGCGCCACAGAGGTAGTTTAAAATTCCACCGACAGATGGCATCAGAGTTAGGTTTCCGCCGCTTCGCTTAGAAGCGAATAACGTCATTCAGTTTGTTTGTCCGTTGTGTAATGAATATGGGTTTCTGATAATCAAATTTTAAAGTATTAGAAGTGACTGTTTATGAATATCATTGCTAAATTATGTGAAGTCATTAGTAACGTAAGTTATGTTTTATGATCGCCAGCCAGAGTATCTGGAAATAGAAACAGATTTTTTTTTCCATTTCACACATTAAGAAAATACATTATTTATTGTTTCTCTTTACGTGCATCGTCGTCGTTCATTGCAGTATGCTGAACAGAACTTGAATTCTTGAATTGCGTGTGTCGTGTGTGTTTTTAGTGGCGGTTTTAATTTAAAAGTTCGAATATACTGTGCATGCATTTACGAGATTCGTAACGGTAACGGCGCCGTTAGAGTAGGCGCAGAGAAACCAGTTTTATAAAACTGTTTACTCGCAGGTATTTATAACTAAGAATACTACTGAGCATAGGACATATTCAGCACCCGTGAATTTAATACGTAGTTATTGCAGATTACATTTATCGGAGCAGTGTAATGTAAATGTAAACATCGTATACGCCTATGTAAATAAAAGCACGTGGCAATGTTAATGTTTATGTGCAGCGAAAAGATATAAACTGGCAGAAAACAGAAATTAATCAGGGCTTTTTTGAGTGCTCACTTTATTCCGAATCACACACACACACACACATATATATAATACCACGACAAGAGGATATTCTGCACTATCCGAACTTGTGCTTCTGCTAATTAAATGTACTGCTTGTACAAACACCGCCGCTTTTTTTTAAATAGACGGTCGGTATACCACTTTTGGAGTTTTCGAACATTAGGAAAAAAGCCGTCAAACAAACAACAACTTAGGAGATCTGATAACCCGATCAATACTGCCGAGTAGTTTATACCTACCAGATTTCCGTAACCGCCTTAGAACGAACAATTCACAGACGTCATTAGTCACTTATGAAAATTAACTCGCTGAAGTAGGGTAGGTTATCTCAGTCACACGGTGGCTGTGGTAGTCGAATGGTCAGAACACTCGCCTCCCACCAATGCAATCCGGGTTCGATTCCCGACGGGAAGGACGATGCCGTTGGTCGACGAGTTTTCTCGGGGATCTCCCGTTTTCCCCGCCCGTTCATTCCGGCGCTTCTCCAAACTCACCTCATGTCACAAGCAGCACACCAGCGCTAAATACCTCGATGATAAGCGCTGACCAAAATTTCAGTCACGTGACCAGGTTTTCCTGAAAAGTGGGATTTAATAAACGCCTGCAGTGCTATTCAAGTTTTTAAGACGACACGAAGTCAAAAAAAGTCTACATATTTTCTACTTGATAAATATTTGGCTAATGCTACACCCGCAGTGCATTCATTACACGTAATTATACTTCGAATTAAATATTAAATTAGTTTTTGGTTGATAATCGAAAGACTTTCTTTTGAAATTTTGAACACGGGTTAGCTTCCCTCGGGTAAAGTTTCAAACATTTCAAAACTTGAAATTTTGGCTGACCTACCCTTTCCTGCTGAATTTTCATAAGCGCCTACTGACTCACGAGAGCTCCTACGCGAGGCCAGTAGTGTATTATTGCACCAACAAACAAGAAGATCGCGTGGTCACACAAGAAGCATTGCTGGTCGATGATGGAGACATTCAACGACGACTTCATCGTCCGTGAGAATGGTGAGGCAAGGACAGAGCAGCGAGATTTCAATCCCTACCGGTATGTCAGACTGGACCATTGAGGTGCTCGCGAAACTTGATATTCCAGGTCACGCGCTTTCAAAAAATATTATTTTTTCCCGCCCCAATATTTTCAATTAAATATCAAACATACACCCTGCTGATTTCGGCTATCTCCGAGATATAACGAATGACTAGCCAACGACACAATATGTATATGATATTTACATTTTTCAGTAAGTTACCTGCTGAAATAAAATCTATTTTAATGTTAATACTGAAGTAATCAAATTAAAGAACTTTTCATTAACTAAATCATACTACTCTGCATGTAAATAATAAAGTGAAAGACGTGAATTTTGTATTTTTTATAGTTGTATAAGTAAATTTATATATTTGCATCCTAAATAAATACTTGTACGTGTTATTCGTGAATTGTATTGAACTTAACACCTACATACCCGAGTATATTTTACTCAAATTGGACAGACATGTGACTGAGAACAATAAATAAATGTTTTACGTGAGCTTCTGAATGACTGATTTAAAACTCTGGTAGGGATTATGAGCTTGCTACGGATAAGGTCAATTCCACTAAGCTCAGCTCATTTTTTTAAATGAGCTTTACGTCTTACCGAAGAGGACGTTAGAGATGCTTACACACAATTGTACACAAGGATCAAAATTGGGAGGGCAGCGTTCAATGGCAGATGCTAAGCAGCCACTACACTATTCGTCGGGAGTGATTTCAGAAAGCCATGGGAAATCGAAGTAATGGTTCCCGGCTCCGTGAATCGAACCCTTGTTCCTCTAGAATACGAGTCGCTACACTAGTATCGGCATCGGCAACAGCGCAAATTCAGTTTTAATTTCATGTTTACTAGGCATTCGTGATTTTATTTTTTTTTGCTGAAATTGCCAGTTTTCTGTAAATAGTGGTTCTATCACTTAGCCTTAGTGTGTGCCGATTTGGCTCAAAGGTCAAAGGGCCCCTTCTTCAGGACTGGGTATTTTTGTTCTCGGTCCATACCCACCTTGCAGAAAGCAACAACTTAAGGACTTGGTAGAGGAACTCGAGGTAAAGAGAAAGATGTTGGCCAGATCCTGTTTAAGAAACCATCCCAGCATTGGGAAAACCGTGAAAAATCCGAAATAAGAATGGCTGGTGCAGGGGAATCGAACCTGGCTCCTCCCGAATGCGAGGCGAGTGTCTTGCCACTGCTCCACCCCACTCGGTTGCTCCGCCGTGCTATTATTTTCCTATCCTATATTATAGTTGGTTCCCGATAGTGAGCACTTACGAGATCACGTTGTCTAGAATAATAACTATTATTCATTGCAACCTCTGATGTTAACTCAAGAACGGTAGAAGAGATTTTGCTCAGCCATTATCATATAGGTCTTTAGCGCCGGTGAGGGTTGACGTTATGTACATATGGAGCACCGCCGGAATGAAGGGGCGGGGGAAACGGGAGATCCCCGAGAAATCACACCGACCAGCGGCATCGTTCGGCACGATTCCGCATGGGAAAATCTGCGGCCGGACCCCGTCGGGAATCAAACCCGGATCGCCTTGGTGGGAGGCGAGTGCTATAGCCACTGAACTAACCGCGGCTCTATGAGTACAGTAGAATGTACTGTACGATGATTGTTACTTACGTTTCTTCGTTGACATTAAAACGTGGAAGGAAATTATAAATTAAATTGAAGGAAATAATTATATTGTTACATTAAGTGCTTACTTTACGGCGAACCACATACAGAATAGCCTAACTACAGACATAAGGTAGAATGGTACCTGGGCGGGAGAGGGAGGAATGCTGGAAGCAGGTGAAGTATGGAGGCAGGAAGGACTCAAGCTTGTAGCTGTTGGTGCAGGCAGGGCTCGTCTGGACGGGAAGAATCGCGTCTCGAAGACTGTCGCGTCACAGCGTCTCGGCGCCGCACCGGGCCGGTGAGACGTCCAGGAATAGCAGGCCGAGTGACGCAACGGCCGGAAGACGCCTCTGGTGGCGACTCGTTGAGGTCACACATATACCGGGAGCTACGTCCAACCACAGAACATTTAGGATTGCAGAAGCGTTAACAGCCGTTGGGCTGGCTAACTCAGGCCTGTGGCACAATTAGCCGTTGCCGCTGGTGTTGATAATGGTTTGTATCTGAAGCGCGAGTAGACGCGATAGACGGCTGTTTATCACATAGTCGTATGTGTGGCTGAAATAATTTAAATTGATAGAAATTTAGTGCCGTGTATTTCGTTTGAGATTTATTATAAATCAAAAGATTCTTCATTGTGTTCTTATGTTAGCATTACATTAACCCTTGGTGGGTTAAACTTCAAAATTCAAATTTTTTTAACTTAACTGTAACACCAATACCAAAACGAACCACCGGAAATAAGATATGAAATGATTCCGTGACCGACACCAACTGCCATCCCTCAACTGGTAACCTGTCCTACAGCTCTCACTAACACTAACCACCACCGCCAATAACAGAACAAACAACAATCAATTGTTAAGAGTCCGGAAGAATTCGCGGGTTCACTGATCAGTAGGCTAGTCTCCAAGAATGTTTGTTTTCTCAAGCAGACAGCAGCTACTCATTAGCTGCTCGCTTGCACGGTCAAATGGGCATGTGATTAGTTACATTTTTGTAATTGGCTCTGCGACTTCCAGAAGTTGTCAAATAAGTCTAGGGCCAATTGCGGAAGTGACACGAACGTGCAGTTACTGGAATTACAGCTTGTGTCGGAAACAATACGCGAATTTTTCAGGGCCTTATCAATTGTACAGAGGCCTCAGCTTCACACGACAGCTAAATGGCTTCGCTGGCCAGCAGCATGGCGGAAACGACTACCACCAATCAGGGTAAGGCGGCTGCCCTGCTAGCCGGCCAGCAAGCCAATAGGAAACCTGCTGTAACATACAGGAGCCAAACAGACACTGACTGTTAACAACCTCGGGTAGCCAATGTCGGCCGTACCAAATGAGCCGCCGCGTCATTTCACGTCTGCATTAGTTTTTAGTCTGTGGTCGAGCGTGGAGCCGCACACAAACACTTTCTATGCGACAATACAAAGTTTGTAGTAGTAGAAACTCGTATTAAAACAAAATTTGTATTGTGGCAAAGAAAATGTTTTAGAGTGAACTTTCATACGAACGACACACCATCGCTTCGCGATAGCTTAAGGCCATACTGCCGGGTAGTTTGTATTATTTTTATACGAAAATTGTTAAGAAAAATACTAACTCACGGCGGTCCAGTGCAACGAAATGATAATCGTTTTTATAACACAGCGTCAATTGTCAACTCAAATTAGTTTTTCTAAGTATGACTTAAGAAAGACTATGCGTTATATACTGTTAGTATTGAATGAATGCATATTATATCCTGTATACACGACCGGAATCGAATATTAATAACTTTGAACTGTTACAGATGTAGCCTAATAGAATAAGTATTCAATTATATGATTATTTTTAATAAGGATGGTAATGGAAAAACTAGACTCCAACACAAACTTTTCAAGTTGTTAAGAACTTTTCGTGGTGACTCGAGATCTTTTATAAGTTGAGAACTTTACAACTATACTAGCTTGTTTTTATATACATAAAAATGGCAAGTATCACTATGCGGGATAACGAAGTTTGCGAGCTTTCGTGGCATTATCCGAGGACTCCCTGACTTTAGAACGCGCCCGCATCACAGTTATCGGAAGTGCCAAAGTTCAGCAGGCGGCGAGGTTACCTACCAGCTTCGGGTTAAGCAGCAGCAACAGAGGTTCGGGTAAGTTTTCATCACTTGTATACTACAGGTCGGAAGAAGGGATACAAAAGCACCTGGATCTGCTGAAACTGTTCGCCATTCACCTGTTGTTCAAAGGCTAATAGACCTATTGGAGACCGGCAAATGTCGCCCTACCGACAGCAGACTCGACTCCAAGTTACTTTGTGCTCACTGCTGACTTCTACTGTTGGCCAACATATTGTGTGGTGAGCCGGACTTTCATACTCAACCAATGATACGAGATCAAAATAATACTATCACACTATCCGGCAATGCAGGCACACTAAATACCAAGTCCCAGAGTCTATACTTCACGGAATGTGGTATGGTATGGATAGGCTAGTGCATTCTAGTCTGTAGACAAATAACGTGAAATTCGCGCCTCTCTACCTGTTTTGTGATGGAATGCCAGGCAAAAGTGAATATTAGTTGGCAATACTGTCAAATCATATGTATGAACTCTTAGTGAATAGGACAATACAGTGTTTAACACCTCTCAGTAATTTTTTTTTTGTCTATGAAATTTAAGGCCCCGCTCTTTAGTTTTGCAGCGGTTCGAAATTATTTATAACGCAAATTAACACATATATTAAAAATGCATTCACACAGTTTCAAGAGGTACATCATCGTTTGTATATGAATTTTTGTGTTGCAATACACCAAACGGATTTTTAGATTTGCCCCTGAAATACAACATATCTTTGGTCAAAATAAGCCAAACTAAGCAAAATAATTTCCTGTTAGCAAACCTTACACTATTACAAAAAAAAAAAAACGCAATGGCAAAATTGCGTATTTTTTGACTGTAGTAAACAGTCTAAAAATTTTTCAAAGATTTTGGTTAAAAAATACTTGAGTTGCTTGCAATTGTTTAAAGCAAATGAATTACTATGACCGTAACACAGGAGATCAATAAAAAAAGTGTATCAACAAAATTGGTAAATCAAACTTGAATTACTTTTGTGAAATTAATACAGTCAAAACACTATCTTTTTCAAAGAAACTTTCAATTACACATGCTTACTGTAAATTATTCTTGCAGAAAAAACAATTTTAAGAGGTGAGTCAGTGATTACATAGGATAATGAACCATGGTTACGTTCACACACCGCAAACTTGGAAACTTTGTACCACTAAGATATTTAATTTTTAAAAGAGTCATGTCAAATTATGACAAGTTTACCGTACAGTGCAATAAACTAGAGGTGAACTTGTTTATATATAAACATATGAATTTTTTAGGGGTAATTAAACGATACGTAAAATAATTTAAGCTTGAGAATGAAAATGCCGAAGTAATGTATCTGAATGCATATATGCAGAACTTTAACCGTAGGGGGAAAACGAGCTGCATTGAAGCTGACTACATACTATTGTCAATTGGTTGAATTGAAAATAGAGCCAAGAACCGTAAACAAAAGCGTTTAATTAGTCAGAAGTTGTACGTTTATTACGGATGCGTAACTGAAATCCCTACTGTAGAATTCATACGACTAAAGCACCTATGAACTACGGAGGAGAAGTACAGCAATAGTGTAAGTAGCGTTCCACAATCCACCTATGGGAGTGGTATGGTAGGAAAACATTTTTCTACAATTTACTTCACGGCCGACACAAAACATAACATGTTGCCATCTTCGGCTCCGATCATAAACACACACACACACACACATACATACAGAGAAGTTTTCACGAGATCACCTACGAACACAAAATAAATTTCTTGCATGACATACATCCCCGAAAACTTACTGACAGAATCAATCGACTTCGATTAGTTTATAATATTTATGCCGCTATTTCTTATTACTTCATAAGCTCCGCTTCATGAAGACTAGGCCTAATGAGGTAACTATCCATACGCATTTACATAGCTCATTTTGAAATCAGCCTACAACTTACACAGCATGTTTATGAAGGTATTAAAACATGAGACATTTTCTGTTAATTCCCAAAAGCATCCTGTGTCTGTACACAGTAGGCCTATTTACTAATTTTTTTCTGGTAACGTATTTAAACATATTTTAATTTTTAAAATCCGCTTACAAAGTTCACATATAGATGTCGGTGGTTATTTATACAAACATTTTAATCGCTTGTTTCAGCAATTTTATTACCAGAATATTAAACTTAAAAAATTAACATTGTAAATGCGCTACGTGTTTCCGCCTCGGGGAGGGTCACATTATTTAAGTGTTTGGTCGGCTGCTCGACTCGCAAGACATGCATGTCACCTTCTGGTTCGAAAAATGGATGAGGTGAGATGAGTGGGACAGCTTTGGAATGAGAGAGACGGGGAAAATGTGAGATCCCTGACAAAACACGTAGGCTAACGGCAACGTCCACCACGTTTCTCACATGCAAAATATCTGGGACCAAACCGTGTTGTCTGGGTGGGAAGTGGGAGGTTTGAACCTTCGACCACCGCGGCCTCGAACTATACGAGTATTGGGATATTTTATTAATTATTTTGAAAGTTTGGCACGGGTATAGCCTCTCTCGACATTTTCCGGCTATTGCTGAAAATTAAGTGCCTAAAGCACTCATCTATTAGGATATTAATAATTTAACTTGAAGAGTTAAAACTGATCAATTTTTTGCGGGCCGTAAATACACTTACATTATAAAAAACCCTAGCTATTTATTCATGATTAAAAATGGTTTCACAATATAGCGATTAAGATCGTATATACGATTGCTTACTGTTCAAATTCATCCGTGTGTGTATATATGTATATATATATATATATATATATATATATATATATATATATATAAAACACAAAAAGAAAATCTGTGGCCACCTTTAATCCACTGGAAATTCACAATTTTGTTTAATCCTTCAAAATATACTCTAGAATGACTGCTTACAAGATTAAATAACGTATTTTGCAAGGTGGAATATGTTTAAAATTTTAATTACCGGTGAGGTGACACGCTTTCATTTACCGTACTATTAGGCTTTAATGTTTTTTTATATGTTTGTATCCCTTTTTTTTAATAATACATTCATTCAAAACTACAATATTTAAAGTGCGTTTGTATTGAATGTAATTAGACAATATCTTCGCTATTGTGTAGACCTATATCCCATTTCTTAGAGGTTATCTAGACTACCTTTTAATTGCTTAAGTATTTATTTAATTTTGTAAGTTAAATTATTTAACTTTCACCATGGTCTGTCTCGGAGAAGATTTGAAAGGAACCAACGTTCCCTTGACGGTTATTGTGAACAACAGTCTTCCTGTAACCGCGAAAGTTTATGTCGACAACGGAAACGTCTTCCAGTAGACGACTTTCCGCTCTCCACTGTTTCTAGGCTGATCACGTCCGCCCTGGTTAGGTATGCCATCAAAACTACCGGTATTGTAGGAGCGAATACACATCCGCATCGCGTATCAAAAGGCGACACTGTTGTACTGTTCTTCATTTTGGGCTACAGCTTACGTCAAAATATTTGCAAGCATTTATTTTCACAAATTTAAAACAGGGAATCATTATTTACTAGTCCACAAAACAATTTGCACATGGACGGTGTTTTGCTAAAGTTAACAAGTATAATTATATATCCCAATGTTCAAAAATAAATTAATCAAACTTTATTTTAACGGATGGAGTATGTTTTTTACGTAAATTGTAAAAAATACATATTTTGAAATATTTAATTTGTATTCTCAAGTCTCTTATAAGCGAAATATACATATTTCCTCTCATGTTGAAATGTTACTCCTGTGAACGTATTTGCGAAGGAAGTAAAACCAATTTAATAATTTAATTTAGAATGGTTTCCGTGCAGGTCTATATTATTCAAAAGCTCATTTTAAAAAATGTAAAAACGGTTCTACTCAGACATAAATCTTGTTTTTAAATTTAATTTTTTGTTCGAACCAAAATATTTTTCTCGAATTTAAATACAGACTTACTTACGCCATCAAATGAAGTCATGGAAAGTGTATTGAGATATATCAGAGCGCGTAATTTTACAAGAGGACTCTGTAGTCTCATTTATGTTTTAGGGGCACATTCCATTCTAAATATTGTTTACATAAATTTTAAGTGTCGATTAGTAGAACGTTGTGGTTTACAATTTTGGATAAGATACAACGGCAGGTTGACTGACAATACCTACTGGCTAACTTAGAACACAGGAAGAAGTTATTATTATCAATAATGAAATAGGAAATATGTATCAAATATAACAAAATTATTTAAAAGCAAAAAATCTTAAATGCAATGAAAACAAATATTATAATTTAAATACGATGATTGGTCAGAAGCATAAATGTTTAGATATTTAAATGCGTCATAGTTAACACATCACTTACAGGGGTTATTTTCTGTACGTGGTTATGGGAGATGTAACTATTGGTTTCAAAATATTAAAGAATTACGGAAGAAAATATTTTGAGACTGCTACAAAACAGTTTGATACAACTGACTGTCAAACAACGTTTGCACTAACCACAAAAAAAAACATTTCACACCGCTATAATTTGTGCTCGCCAAAAAGTTGTGTCCACCACAAAATAATTTGGAATCCAACATTCACTACAATATTTTCTTTCAGTGTAATTACAAGTACTGTACATCGACAGTGTAAAGATGTTACAATTAATATGTGATGCATGCTATTACGGTCACATCCTGCCGTAAGGAAACGTGTTTCTTCTCCTACAATGGCGAATTTTAGGCCAAGAAATACTAAAAAATCTATCTAATTCAAACTTTACGTATTCGTATTAATTTTGATTACATATACAGTCAGAAAAAAAAGTGTTGACAGAAGTTTGCTGTGTCACTATTTACGAAATTTTGTATCTGCAAATAACAGAATTGACGCGAATGGTGAAAGGCTATTTTAGAGATTATTTTAATGAACTATGTAAATGATTAAACGAAGTATTAGGTTGTAAGTCGATGTTGCAGTGAAGTATGTGGATAACCATAGCTGAAACATACCTATTATACATAATACTAACTATTTATTCTTTCCGAGAAAGAATGACTGCAAGGTGTGTGTATAAACTGTACACACATATATCTACTGCGAACATTTTTCGAAATTAGATTGTTTAGTGCTCTGAAATGTCAAGACTGTGAAATTTCTTATTTTTTTCATTACAGTTTATAAACACACGTCTTCTTTCGGTGTAACTATCCCTTAGAATCTCATTGTATAGAAAATGCCTGTGCAGGACATACGTGACAAATGCAGAAACCTAAAATGTCTTAATTCTTATTATCTGATATACGTATACAAATACACACACACATATATATATATAAAACACATTCTACAATTAATTAATGAAAGTATAATTAACACAGATGCGAATTTTTTGAGAAGGCAGTACACCGCCTGTGCATAATTTTAAAGAAATTAATTTACTGAAAAATGTACTTACACAAATATAATAACATACTTCAATTTATAATTTAAATTAATGTGGCTTGTAATTATGTATCAGTACTTTTTTCCAAATCCCATTGATTTCCTACCTTAACTATGAACAATATACCAGGGCGTGCGCGCGAGCACACACACCCACACCCACGACATATACTTATTACACACACAATGAAGTAATTTCTTTAAATATAAAATTCAATTACACATATTTTAATAACAAAAACACACTAAATTGTGTCAAAATAATGAAACACCAAGAATTTAGAAAATTTAAAAAAGTTGTGATTCTGAAGTAGATTTTAATGTCTGTATTACAATCACTAGAATTCACATAAGTAGGAAGTTACGAACACATTTTCGACTTTTTCCATCCCCATGTGAAATTAACGCAAACTGTCTTGAATCGTCCTGCGTATGAATCAAATGAATCTATACATACGCATAGAAGATGTCCAGAAACGACCGTATTGTAAACACACCACGCGATCCTTGGCTAAATTGGAGGGTAAAATGTTAGTGGCGAATTGCATTTTACAAGTAAAATTTGGCAACATTGTACTGTGGTTAGTCCCTTCTTGGGCTTCACAGCTGTCTTACTTTTTTACTCCTACTGTTCTATCACCTTGTGGTGGCAGGTTTAAATCCTGAACAATGGAAACATTCTACGTTTACTCGACGTAACATACATAAAATCACACCTGAACGTGGAGCCTAACAGGGAACTTACTCAGTGCGGGTTGGCCACATTGTGTCTAGGATTACAGTGACGTGTATTATACGGTTGTTTCTGGACAGCCTGTATATGCGCGCAAACTGCTATAATAGCTGCGAGGAACTATACTGTATGGCGATGCTGTCGTTATAGGTTGTTGCAGCTTGAGAGCAGCTGCGTCGACATTAGGCGCTTATGAATATTCCACTCGCTGGAGTAGGGTACGTTATCTCAGTCACGTGACCAGGTTATGTTAATTACCAGGATATTATGAACGCCTGCAATGTTATTGAAGTTTATATATTGGCGGGAGCAAAAAAGACTACAAATATTATACATGATGAGGTAGGCCTACCCTTACCGAATTTGGCCCGCTTAAGGTTCAACAATCAGGTGTGCTTAATACAACACATGGATGATCTAAGACAGATATTTATGGATTGTGTATGTTCACACTGGAGACTAGTGTGTATAGATCCCACATAGATCTCGGCATTACCACACAATGGCGACTAATGGGCCATATTGGGTGCAGGTACCTTATTTTGCGTAATTCTACATCCGCACAGCAGTATTTACAATTTTACAATATTAGTTCTGATAGATGCCACCAGTTGACGTTTCGAAGAAGGGTAATTTTCACTCAGGTATGATTTTGAACACCATAAATGTGAAATATTGTCTTATCTACGCAACCTTCGTGAATTGTCATAAGCGCCTATTACGGCTGCTTGCACGCGGGAAAGATACTTTAGAACGGCGATGGGAGCGGGTAGATGGTTGATACATATGTAGCAGAGTAATCTCCAGCTGGCGCAGACAGACAGGTTGTCTGCGTGACACGTGCGAACACGAACTCTTGTCGTACATCGTCGTGGTCTCCGAGCAGTGCTGGTCCCACAGGGGCCGCCCACACTCTCTCACGGTCCAGAAACTCTACACTACACGCAGAGACGATACCCCCCTTCACCGCACCACCAACTACACTCTGTCGACACTCGACACTGCCCCTAGCGCCTCTCATGCCACGCACAAGCTGGTCACGTACTGCACTCAGCGGGGAAAACAAGACACGGAAGATGAAGAAATTCCTTCAGTAGCGAAGCGTCGTCGCTCGACAAGGGAGTCTGTATTAGATCCGACTATACTCTTCGCAAACGTGGCATTAAGGCGGCCGCCTACCCCACGCTTCAAAGCGTTGCAGCGTGTTCGTAAACAGGTTTTTTCTACGAAAATATTCCACGTGTGCCCGTTGTCCCAACGTACGAAAAGAAAACAAACTTCAGTCAAGGTCGGAACCTCATTGATAAGACGCCATGCTCATTAAAAACACTGTTTCTAAGCCCTCCAGCATGTCTAAAAACGGCCTTTTTAGACTTCCATACTTCAAAATGTACAAACGGATGTATGTGAAACTCAGATTGCGACCTGCACTGACCTTAGTTGCATACTTTCCACCAACAAAGTTATATGGTCACCGTTTAAATCCCGTAGGAAATACCGTTCGGCGAGAAGATCGCACGCTAGTTCAGCGCTTGGCTCGTTGATACTACGCGGCATTTGATGCGCGCTTCAAGTTCAACCTTATGTCTCCGTCGCTTCTAAGCCTCTCACATGCGTCAGAGGCTCAGACATTAGGGCGACCTTGAAGCGCTCATCAAATGCCGCATCGCCTCAATGAGCCAAGCTCTGAAATAGCGTGCAAGGTTCCCGCCGAACAGTTTTTGCTATGAGACATTGAGCGGTGACCATATAATATTATTGATGGAAAATCTGTAGCAAAGTTCAGTGCGCATCGCAATCTGAGTCTCACGTACATCCAGTTAGTACATTTTGAAGTACGGCAGACTGAGAAAGCCAATTTTAGCCATGTTGGAGGGCTTAGAAACAGTGTTTTTAATATGCATAGTTTGAGATGATGGTATATCGCGAAAATTGTATGTGCTAACATACCCTTGAAAACATTGTGGTTTCTTGCGACATATTTGATAAGCTGTGATATGGCTGACACAACGTAGCTGTCTGCATATATATAACAGGCATCAAATATTACAATAGCGGGATTCTTATTGGCTCATTTAAATAGGGCAACAGCTCTACGCACAAGAGAAAACCAGTTATCTTTTCATAATCTGAACGTACGTTGAAACCAAGCAAACAGTCAAGTTTTCCCGCGATAAACCATCATCTCTATGCATAGTGTCTTTACAATGAGGTTATGACCTTGTCTGATATTTTTATTTCCGTACGTTGGCACAACGGATACACGCGGAATTTTTTCGTAGGAAAAACTTGTTTACGAACATTCTGCAACACATTTGAAGCGTGAGGTAGGCGGCCACCTTAAGGGTGTTCAAGTGCGATAAAATCATAATTTTATATTTTTATGAAATATCGTTAGTTTTGTAGAATATACTTGTGAGTAGGTCTATAAGTTGCTCTAACGAAACAATTTTAGCTCTCATAGTTTTCTCATAACGGAGTGTAAAAGTCAAAATTTGCTTGTTACACTGCCATGCAAACTTAGAAATAATTCACTGTGAATTTACATCCCATTAGCTATACAATGAAACTTTTAAATACCCACGATGTCATATTTTGGATTGTTTGAAAAATCACAAATGTACAAAAAAAATTACAAAATTCAACATTTTTTAAATATATAATTATTTCGTGGAATGTTTCTTA
>PNEQ01034397.1:76874-87394 GCA_003012365.1 Medauroidea extradentata
CCATTGCCATACAATTTTCGTCCCAGAAATCCACACAAGAGAAGAGGGAAAATTACAATTAAACAAACGATAGAAACAAGTAAGCCAGGACTGGTTTGGCTCTAGTCACCACATATATAAAAATAAACCATGGAAATTCAACAAGGAATTAAGTCAGGCCGCAAGAGTAAAAAATTAATCAATTAATTAAAATAAATTGAACTTCCAAAAAGAATGATCAAATAAATAGGCCAACACTGGTTTGGCTCTGGGACGAAAATTGTACGGCAATGGCGTACGTCCAATATTGTAAACAACTTCATTCACTCCCATTGCATAAATCATTCAAAGACATAATGTTTCTTAAGGTTTTATTACGTAGCCCATTGCATGTTATTTCACTGTGAATTATTTCACGTACATAAGTCAACTGGTTTTCACTATTTGTATGGCAGCAGAACATGAACATTTTGACTTTGACGCACCGCTATGAGTAAACTATGCGAGCTATAATTGTTTTGTAAGAGGAAACTACACTCACAAGTATCGTCTACAAAACTAGCAATATTTTTAAAAAATATAAAATTTTGATTTTATCGCACTTGAACACCCTTAAGACGCCCGCCTGGTGGCCGTGTGTTTGTGCGAGTGAGGCACGGCGCCAGTGGTAAGATAACCGGCTTATCTGGTGCGGTATACCTAGGGCCATGAACTTTTCACGAAAAGAATTTAGCCCCAGTTTGTTTCAGTGCCATACGTTCACATCTGTTGCTCTAATTCATGGTTATTAACAGCGAGTCTTCGTGAAGTAACGTCTCTCATTTGAAGGTGCCAATCAGACAAAAGTTACTGCTCCACTCGTATGAGATTTGCTGGTAGAACCTAAAAACACGCGAGTGTTACAACAGCCATTCATTGGCTATAAAGCAGATCTGTAGATGTGAACGTAAGGTACTGAAACAAACTAGGGCAAAACCCTTTTTTCTCGAAACGTTCATAGCCCTATAGCCTCTACCGCAAGACACAAACGGCGTGCAGTGGTATAATAGATCACTCGCCTGACTGATTCTTTCAGTGGTGCCCCATTTCTTTATTGGTAGAAAGTTTTAAGCTAAGCCAATTCATTGCACGAGTAGTTATATTTTTTAGACACAAAAGTTTTACTTTAGTGACTGAAATGGTTTTTCTAATTAACGTCATGCTTTGAAACGACCTTTCCGTCATGGTTTGAAGTGTATTCTTTTCGTGCTTTAGCACAATGGGCATGTGTGGAATTGTTTCGCAAAGAATCGTAATTACGAACACACCGCAACGTATTTTAAGCGCGTTGTAGGCCGCACCTTTAAAAGAAGTCCTCACCCGGCGCATTAATGGTGTTGCAGCGTGTCACGCGTTTTCTTTTTTACGCAAAACCTCGTCACTTATTCCTAATATGTTTACCTACGAAAATACTAAAGACTTGAAACTATTCTTATATGTTTAAAAATGATCTGCACTCTTGTTAGTAACATGATTTTCGAGCTTCTTAAAATGTGTAAGAACGGCTCTTTGAAACTCTGTAAACACCACCTGAATTCGTAAAGTGCAATATCTTGCCGAAATACAATTTTCAAGGGTACATTTCTCCCTCGAAAACTGCGGCAGGCAAAAGTTGCATCGTGTAGCTTATTTTTGATAAGGAACAACTACCTAATGTTTGTTACATTAAGTCGGAAAACTTCATGTATACAGAGATTTCTAAAATAGCGAATAACTTTTCAAGACGCGCCATATAATAATAATTAGTGATATAGTGCAAGAAGCACATTTAATAGAACATTTTCTACATGCATAGCCACGCAGAACATATACCTACCAAGTTAATATTAGGTAAACATGTGTTCATTTTAAGCCAAACCTCAATTTGTTGATAATTATTAGAGATAAATTGTAAATAACCATATCACTTGAAACTGAAACGTTTTATACAAATTTCACACTTAAAACTTCTAAGTGCAACTTATTTACAGTATGCCGAGTTAAGTACAGATTTTTTCGATTAATTTTTTTACTTAGTGACTTGTTCGTTTGTTAAATAATGGAATTATAATATGCTCAAGTTAAAATTTTAGGAGTGATAAAGAAATTAAGCATTTTTTTAATTCTTAAAATTAAATGTATAGAAATTTTAAGAATGAAATATTTCCTCGCATAATGTAAAACTTATTTCAGAATCCTTACACACGTGGGGTGTCTGATGCCAAGGATGTTAATTAGCCACGGGAAAATGACTGCTTGCAAACAAAAGCCAGGGCGGCTTGACTGACGCGAGATAGCGAACATGCACAAGTTTCCCCCACCATCCTCTGCCACCGACACAAACACACATGCTAGCAGCGACCTCATGGAAGCTTCTTTAATTATACGAGGGTCCTTCTTGTAGCGAGCGGTGTGGGCGGATTACGGCGCGGATACAGCGCACTTTAATTGGCTCCCTCCGCCCAACAAAACTGTCGGCGGCCAAGCCACGCCAAAACCTACCCCGTTTATTAACTTTTACAGCTCCCAACCAGAGTTGCGCCGGCACGCGCTGTTTGTCTTTGCCCAAACTGTCCCTGCATCGTGAATTACACAAGTCGCTGCAAGTATATAGCTCACCATAAATAAAAAAAGAAAAAACACCACGGAAATCCAGATAGATTTTATTTCATGTGAGCTTTAGGTCTCGTCAACAGCGAGGACACTGAGATAGTTACAAGCGACTTTGCACTAGCGTGTTAAACTAAATAGTTATTTTTAAGTATCATGTACCAGACTCCCAGTCCGGAAAGAGAAACAAGTTTCCCCCAAAATATATGGTTCATTATTACAAAAACAATAATTTACTAGTCTATATCGAAGGGTCGGTGACCGATAACGTTTTAAAAATATGACCTGTATACACGCCAAGAAACTATCCGCAAAAGCGGTATCAAGCTGACGAAACATACTAGAAGTAAACGTCGTTATAATGTTGCCGTTACACCAAGACATGGAATTTAACGACACACATCAGGATGTATTTTTGTTGTTTGCCTTCAGAAGACTAATAATCCAACATCTTAAAAATTTCGTTCTTAGCCAATTTTCCTATTCTCTGTCTAATAACATACGATAGAACGACAGTAAACGTGGCGTCTATAGATAGTTTATTTACCTTTCCGATTTAAAGGTGTAACCTCAAACATTCTCTTTACAAAAATCTTGCCAGACACTCCTCTTAAAAAAACGTGGAACGTAAAATAATGCCAAAACACTATAAAGGAAAAATGAAAAATAGGTCTGAAAAAACATCGTGGATATTAGATCGCGACTGGACTGTATTACACTCACCGTCCACGACTTTGCAACTCAATTACAGGCTCTGTACATGAATTGCCTAAATGTTACAACCTGAAGAAGTTACAAGCAATAATGTTTTAATTTCATTCGAAGTAAAAACCCATACTTCAGTATTTATCGAATCTAATTAGAACATGGAACTTGTGACATTGTACAAAATTTATTTATTGTTAACCACTAGGTTTTTCTGTTTTTACCATCATTTACTTGTCCACTGTAAACAAAATATAACACTGACAGGCAAATGATTTTCTTGAATGCTACAAAAATTCCTGAGTTATATTGAATGCCTGAACTGCAATTACCGTGAACGGAATCCATTTGCTAGCACGTAATTTATCACAAAGTATGTGCTCTGTGGATAGTTCCAAGAACTTACTTTACCTGCAAACATTACAACATACTGGTAACGTGAGTTGAATGGGTTCCGTCTGCCACTGAGAATGTAGGTTACTCATACCGCTCAATGACCGTCCAGATTACGTCGCTTAGTCATTGAAAATACCACAGGAGTGTTACTGGGAAAGTGGACAAGTATGGTCAACGCTGCCGTCCTTTTGTTTATTGGTATTTTCCCCTGGCTGCTTAGGTATATATATTTGTATAATATTTATGTACAACCAGTATACTTATCACAGTGCTCCAGATGTTCAGTTACAAATAATAATTAAATAATAAATAATCCGGTATACGCACACAGAGTACGTAATATTGATATACTTATCACACTAATCCGTAGGTACTGTTAAAATAATTTAATAATAATAAAAAAATAATAAATATTCCGGCATGTGCACACACAGTAGGTAATATTAACGAATTTTAACAGTAATTTATTGAGTAAATAATTTCTTTGTAGAATATTTAACAAATTAATACAGTGACGGCATCGTAAAGAAATAATTATAATTATAATAATAATAATAAATTTACATTTCCACTCAGTAATGTTTCAATATGAGCAGACCAATTTCGGACATTAAATTAGAAATTTTGTGACGTAACAAGGAGGGAGAGTTTTTAAAGACGTAATAAATATAATAAATAAAATTGATATATGTAATAACGGAATGAATGTCTGTATTTTTTTTCAAGACAAAATTTTAGCAAAAAAAAATTTGTACATGAACTTAAACCAGAATTTTAAGTTGCAGGTCACCAGACACTACAACCAGGCCAGATCCAGATCGACGCCTACAGAACATTGACCTATGGTCATCCGACAACAGCCGGCGAAGACAAAAGCAGCGCTGCCAACATTGATCTGAGCCAGCAGCCATTACCTACCACAACATTCTGCTAGCTTCTAGCCGCTCACACCAGGTTCTGTCACTCCACGTATGCTTTCTACAGTCTCAGGTAACACCAGCAGTTCTGTACTTACAAACACTTATACATCACGGTCGACCGGTACACAAAAATAATTACACACATATTACAATACAAACATGAGAAAAATTTTTCTTCGGCAATCTATCTCAAACGCATGTAAAAACAGTATTAAGAACAGTTTATGAAAAAACACTTATCAGACGCAAAATACATTTAGTCAAATATCAAGTATATAATGACTAATTATTTATTTAGTTTTAAACCATATCTTAATGTTCACACGTGAGCTCACGAAAAAAAAAAATATTTATTGAGTTAAAAATGAAACATTTTACTTAATACATGTACCTCAGGATTTTTTTGAAGTCAATGTAATTATAAAACCATTATTAAAGTAATACAACACCATAAAATATTCAGAAGAAAGGCCTAAAAACGCGAACAAAGAACAAACAAGAAAGAAATATTAGCAATTGCTCAAGAATTTCTGTTAAAAACATTTGTAACCCGTAATTAGAAAAAAAAAACTATGTATTTCGCTTGGAAATTGTATCAATCATACTACAAAAATATGTATTTTAGAATTACATAAAAATATATAAAATATAATTGATATAAAACATAATTTATATTGAATGTAGTAGTATCTAGTAGACAAAAAGAAAAATTTTGTAACACAGCGATATAATAATACCAGATATTGTCATCACACAATTGTTAAAAGAACATTATAATAGTTACATAATATTGTTTAGTGTTAAGTCAGTGTAAGTTCCTTGTAATCCTATCCCTTTGATTGAAATTTAGGAGGAATGGTGCACCATTTTTTTCTGTTAGACAGATTTTTACACATTTATTACAGTAATAATTTAATATACTCCTAAATTTCAAACTATTCCATCTCAATCCACACCGTAAAACCTTATCATGGCCATTAGATATAGTTCATACACCGATCAGTAAATTAAGACTGTAGTAAACTGTGATAACCTTGTTACACTTTTCAGCAAAATTTAATACTCTTTGTGCGAGGGGAGCGTAAATAATATTCAAATTTTTCTTAAATATTTTAATGTAAATTGTTTGCAACTAAATTTAAATTTTTATGTTAACTAGACTAAATGTTACTAAGCAAACTAGATAGACCCACCAATACATGGACATTAGAACAGTTACATCAAGAAAAGGCTGCGCGTATCGCGACCTACACTCGTAGTAGTCTGCCGCGTTCGCAAAAGAAGTGCACGTCACAGCTATAACCCAAGGCCACTCATCAAACCTTCACCTTCAGCAGTACAACAAAGCTCGGCGCTGACCGAATGCAAACAGTAGAATTGCAAGAGACGAAGGCAGATCCTTTACCTTTAGCTGTCCGTCTGTCATAGTATTTCCTTCACTATAATTTTTTCCTTTCCGTCTGAAGAAGCAACCGTATTCCATATCCTACTGCCACAATACTACCGAACATATACAGGATGGTTGCTATTTCAAAATCCGACCAACCCTTATGATACGGGGACGTATCATTTTGGAAACATTGGGGGTAATGTTATGATTACCAAGAGCCTCCCTGGAGGACGGGCTAGCGACGACGGCAGTGCAATCAGATCAGGGGTTGCACAAGACAAGGGCCTCAGCGATTCTCCCCACCGGCACTGAAGTGTGTCAATATAACGTAATGTATCGGGGGAATCGGGGTCTGTCTCCTTCAAGCCTTCCAGCCGTCACCACCTCGCCAGGATGGTTCTGGGTCGGGACCCACGACGTGCCGCCGTCCGTCGATAGCCGATACAATCATCATCAGCCTCCGGCATCATGCTAACGGTGAGGTCTAAGGTGTCCAAAGGGTCACCCATCATAGAGTAGAACAACATAAATATTTAAACATCCGCTCCCCTCCAGCCTAAATTATGTAGTACAACCGTGTAGTATTTTGTAACGAACTTGTGTAGAGTAAAGCCACTTAATTATATTAATATATATCATTTAACCGTAACCCTCACCCTTAACTTAACCACTTAAATAGTTTAAGTATAAAGTGCCTACCTCTGGCTACAGCCACCCAACAACTATAAATAATATGTAAAACCTAGTAAAATAATAGTTTTACAACACAACGCTATCAACATTTGTTTTACACATGCAGACCTGGTGTACTGAACTGTGCCCGTATTGCACAATATCCTAATGGTTGGTGGCATACACCCGCAGTTTAGTTGTCCAATGCAATTACTTTCTTCTGGTAGTTTATAGGTTTTTCGCAAATTATCGTATGTCTGTTCTGCGGAAGGTTTATGTCGCTATCTTTGAATGACAATTTGTTGGTTGTTTCAGCTTACAAACAGACACACCCTGGTTCCCGCGTAAAGATTTGTACACCATTTTGTTGCAATGCCTTATGTTAACATATGCGGATCTGTTTCGTGGTTATTGGCAGACTGTCTTCGTGTAGACGTGTCACTTATTTGATTGTGCTAATCGGAGCAAGGTTATTATGACACCACACGTGTGTGAGTAGCTGGTAGAACATGCAGTGAGAGTGAAACACATCCCATAATTAGGGCCACGATTTTGTCGCGAAAAGATTTTTGCCCCACTTTGTTTCAGTGTCTCTCGTGCACATCGGTATCTATGCTTCATGGTTATTGGCAGCGCGTCTATGTTCAGACACGTTTCTCATTTGACTGCACCAATCAGAATAAGATTATTGTGACTCCTTACGTCTGTGATTTGCCAAGGCAAGTGAGAGTAAAATTATCCAATTACGGGCGATGTAGCAGACCTGTAGACGTGCACATGACGCATCGAAACCAAATGTTGCAAAAATCTTTTCACCATAAAATCGTGGCTCTACCCATCATTTATTACGCCGCAGAACTGAGTCGCAGGTGTGCACTTGACGCACTGGAACCAAGTGATGCAAAAACTTTTAGCAGAAATCACGAGTCTCTACTTAGGGACACGTAAGTGTACGTAAGTGCAGTGCGGACTAAAATAAATATTTGCCGAAACACATTAGTTATCAAGTCAATTAAATTCTTTAAATTTTAAGTTAAATCTTAGTTAAGCATATTCTATAAGCTAGTCATCCCCAAATCACACTACACGTCGTTCGGGATAAAGTGAGCTCTAGAGATTTAACCTTAGAAAATCACTAGCCATTACTGCATATAATACAACATTAGGGACCCTGCTTTTTCGCGAAAAGAATTATGCCTCTCTTTGTTTCCGTGCCTTACGTGCGCATCTGCAGTTCTACTTCGTGGTTAGCGATTGGATATTTTAACTGTCACGAGTCTTGAGATTCTACCGGAAAATCACAGACGTGTGGTGTTACAGGAAAGTCTTGTTAATTGGCTCAGTCAAATAAGATACGGCTCTTCACACAGACACGCTGCCAATACCCATGAAGCAGAATTGCAGATGTGCACGTAGGCCCTAAAGCACTGAAACATACTGGGAAAAAATTCTTTTCACGAAAAAACAGGGTCACTAAACATTAAATATAGTTAGGACCCGGTAGTTTTCGAGAAAAGATTTTTGCAGCACTTTGCTTCAGTGCCTTACGTGCGCACCTGCATCTCTGCTTTGTGGTCAGTGATTGGATGCCGTCACATACAACGTCTGGACGTTAAACCCGCAAATCACAAACGTGATGTGTGGCAGTTATCCGTGTACTGATTGGCACAGTCAAATGGAGAATGACTCTGCACAAAAGCGCTGTCAATAGTCATTAAGTTGAGGTGCAGGTGTACACGTAAAACACTGAAACAAAGTGTTGCAAACATCTTTTCGCGAAAACTACCGGGCCCTACGTATAGTTACCTTACAACTTGTATGTTTGGCAGTGAACTGCTGAATGTAATTCCGTGTGTTTTCCTATTTAAGTACAACACTACAGAAATAAAATAAACTGAAATTAACAAACTAGTATTTTATATAAATAATATTTTTTTTATTTAACTATATAGGTTCCTACCGACCGCACAATTTATCTTTTACGCGTGGAAAGATACGATTTGGCTGAAAATAGAAATTTAGCAGGGTTATTTTGAGTGCTCTCTTTATCCCGAACCGCATATCCCAGCATATTTATAGAACAAACATTAAAAACTATTGATTATACTTGCCACCAAAAAAATCACAACTCAGCCAAAATTCGCGTTCTTGTAACCTTACCTAACCTATTTGTAACCTTATTTGGTGATGTAAAGTGATTATTCGATTGGTACGTAAGTATTTTGATTTAGGCATGCAATGACCGCTGCTATGTTTTATATAATCAAATTCGTTAATTTTTATAAATTTTCAAGAATAAACTCTAACAAGGCATTAGTGCTACAAATTTATACATAACCACACAACTTGAGGTGCAATAATTTATTACCCTAATGATATCGTGGACGTTCACAGTATTAGCGACCTAACTTAGGTTATGTGCAACAGTTAATTTCGAAACAATGCACGTTACGCTATTTTGTCGCTGTAAGAAAAGTTAGGTTCTATTCAACCTGAACATTATTCTGTCGCTACGAGCGATCCGATTTCACAACCTATTTGAAACTCATGTCGGTTAAAGACAAAAATGTACTGGTGGTAAATATGAACGAATAAAAGTCGTTATTTCTCTGCAGCTGTCGGAAGGAAAGTTTACACGGAAAGCTGTTATTCATCCTGTTTGTTTTAAAAATATGAATGCATGTGTTGTCTTATGCATTGGACGTTAGATAGTAAACAAAGGAGAAATGTTTCGTTCATATTTAACCTGAACAACTTTAACTGTTGTGTTTTACAGCTATGGATTTTTTTAGGAACAGTGGTAAAATTTGTAATCCCGGACGACACAAAAAAATCTGGGTGTCTAGAAACTAGAAACGAAACACTGGCGATGAAGCTATTGCGGTTTAACAGCGTAGACGCATGCAATTTTGTTTGTTTCTAGAAATTCATCCGTTACCCAAAAAATGGGATACTAGTCATAGACGGAGTGATCCATACCAAATAAATATTGTATTATATTCGTAAATATAAACTGATTAAAGAAACTGACTGAATTAATTATTTATGTTGTTTTTTAATTTTAACAGTTTTTTGTTAAACATTCTGGCCTTCACACAGAAATGTCAATACACCTTTCATTTTAGTATTAAGTCAAACGGGTCACCATTGAATGTGTCTGAGAAGAGTTGTCGGGCAAAAAACTGAACGCAAGTTTCGTGACTTGTGCCTAAAGGATAAGGTGATGAGGCGTTAACGAACTTTTAGGCCTCTAACGTGCACAATACGTCCACCCGGGCAGCCACATTAAGTGCTAGTCAAAGCTCCGTACTGGTGTCTATTTCAATTTATGCCTTTAAGGCAGAGTCTGCAGCATCGGTGTAACAGAACTTATTGCAGTCGGCTGCCACACACTATCGTATTGCCTGGTCATGCAAACCGCTTATACATTAGCTGCAACATGTAGGCTGGTACTACAAGGCACAATGTACTACGTAGGCATTCCTCTCCCCTTTTCCTCTTGCACATGATATACATACATGTACATGATTTTAATTTAGTTCAGATGATTTTACTTTAAGGGCGTTGGACCCGTAAAATTTTATTTTTTTATATTTGTGCCAAACACCGTTCAACTTTTGCACATCAGATTATACGTCATTTCCCCAAATAAAAAAAAAATAGGCCTCATAGTTTTTGCAAAATCACTCATCTAAGTCACGAAATGGCCATTACGGTGCAGCCAAAATCAAAAAAAGTTATCAACTAATGAATTCAAAATTACGGGAACTGTAAGTCAGTGTATCAATGCATTTCATGACATGTTTGACAAAAGTTAGTTTTGAATATTT
>PNEQ01034398.1:0-14206 GCA_003012365.1 Medauroidea extradentata
ATTCGCCTAAGGTGCCGAATTATCTACCACCGGCCTAGACTGTCTGTATAATTTGAGGAATGTGTTTGCTCTCGTCCATTACTAAAGCATTTTGAAGCATTTGCAGCAAACATTCTCGTTTCAGACTGTTACGTTCTCTACACGCTTACATAATCTTGGTGGCTATTTCGGATGAAGGCCGACGAAGATTTGTTCACATAATTACCTTCACAAAACAGGATGAACGACAGGATGGCTTATCTCCTTGATCTGTCTTCACCAACAATTTAAGGACAAACAACTGCGAATCGTGATGCCTCTGTGGAAACAAAAACTAACAGAAGTAACTAATTGTTTACAGCTTACGTAAAAACCATAGAGGTAATATATAGTAGAGGGAGCATGACATCACAAATGTGTGTCCAACATGGTCTCGAGAGTTTGGTGTCGTTTATTTATGTTTTCTCAGCGTTAAAATGCAGTCGTGATGTTTGAAACTCATAGCGTATCCTCCAGAATATATATTTAGTCATGTGGTGTCACCAAGATCTCGGTTCAAAACCTTAGAGTAAGTACGTAGCTAATATTTACTGTTTACTAAAAACAGCTGGGTTAAGGAAAACAGTAATGTTGCAGACATTGTTTACATGTCGTTCTGAAATTTCTACGCAATTGTACTATGCGATAATACGGTTGTATGCTCTCCTTAGTTCATATGTTCATATGGTACCAAAAAAAAACCAACGTGGTTGTGATTACTAAGCAATTATTATCTTTCCTCTCAATATAATTTCAAATTTCCCGCGCATATTTCACTAAAATCACGTGACACATGTTGAACACAAAATTTCGTATGCAGCTGTATAGAGGATACTCCCTCTACCCTATAGTGACTCTAAGGTAAAAACACATTCTCATGATCACGTAAACAAGTACGACAAAGTTTCCACAAGCCTAGGAGAAAGGAGGCCATCCCGGAGATATACGGCGGAAACAGCTCCGTAAACATGTCACGTAGCAACCGGAAATTACTTCCCTTATAATGTCTAACTTACATTTGTAAGCGACGAGTTTTGCATTTTGAACTGGCGCAAAAGAAAAAGTTACGTTTAGAGGTGTTTGACATTTATAGGGTTCACTTTACGCACGTACACGCAAAGGAGAAATTTTTTACTACGGAGTACTTTTAATTTATATTTAAGACCATTACTGGTAGTCAGTGATTTTTAAAATAAATTTTTATAGCAATATGATTATCATATCGATGAGTTGGCTACATTGTTTTCTCACAAATGTATCATGATTTGTGCCTACTTTATTTGTAGCAATAAACCTCATAGTTTCTTACATTTACACGGTAGTTTTACCAAATTATTCCGTACGTGTCAACGTGCAACAAACGAGTAAAAAAAAAACTGAGACGAGAACGAAATGTCAATGTTAGGGCCATGAACTCTTCGTATTCATGCTGAATTCCTCAGTTATCTTTTTAAATCCTAAAAGGCGCATATATCATAACACTGTCGCCTAGACTGTTAATTATACGCAACCCTAAGATTCCAAAATAAAAAAAATATATACATAATGTTGCATAGTTATCGGCTTAAATAAATGTCCTTTAAGTCTGTTAATAGCCGAAATTATACATTTTTGTCTTTAAAGCAATAATACTACGTATTAAAAACGATTTTTTAACACACCTTAGTGGATGTTTGTTAAAAAAGAAATCTTATGTGGGTACGTTTTGTTTACAAGAGTGGTCAGTGAGATTTGACAGGAGGAAATTAATTTAACGTATATTTCCCGTTTGAAGTACGTGACGTCAAGCTTTGTAGACAAAGTAGTTGAGAACCGTTGTGCTGTGCGAGTGTTTGTGAGGTTGGTACGGTACATTGCAGGTGACAGGAAGTACCGTATACCTCCCCTGGATCCGTTATTCATCAGTCAGCTGGCGCTTGAGCAGGAGAATCATCCAGGATCTCCAGGATACTCACTCACCTTAACCAACGCTACCCTCACAGGACTCTCCCAAGTCGACATCCAGGACATAAGGTAACCATCAACAGGCTACGACACAAACAAATGACGCACGCGAGATACATATATAGAATTGCCTCAATTTCAGTTTTAAGCGATTGTTAGACAGATGAAATGTTGATTTACTGGGTTACCAGTATTCTGTTTAAAACTTCGACTGCATCTAAAGGAATGTGTAAGGAACAATACTTCAGTTAGTAACTAGAAAAAATAACCTCTACCAGACAGTGTACTTCGTTTCATTCAAAACTTATTATTATGCAACACGTAATCTTCTAACAGTCAAATACAAGGTGATAAAGGTATTATAAATGGATTGGATATAAAATGAAATGTCTTTCGGAAGTCTGTATATAAAAACTTAAAGGCACTCGGTACCCTATCTTAGATATTTTTCATCTATCTATGTGAGTCAAGTAAAGAAATATGCTTTCAACATACCCGTAAAGTTTTATTTTTCAACGATTCTTGCAATGGTGGCAAGATACAAACTAAAGAAGTATTTCGAACATACGCCATTGCAGTAAATTGTGCGTCACAGAATTCAAGAGAATACACACACCTTTTGGTTCTTTACTGGTCTGTTTGTCAGTATGTATTCTCTGGTATTCTGTAACATACCATTTGCTGCACTGGTGTATGTCCAAAATAGTTTATTAGTTTGTATGTCTATAAAGTGCATTATAGTGTAAATACTACTTTGAAAAATCGGCTATAAATCTTAATTTCTTGATGTCAAAAACTGGAATCCAACACGATATGAAGCAAATACGCTTCTAGTAGTGTCAAAACAATGAAATACCAAGTTGTTCTTTTATTTGGTTCAAAGAAATTATATTTTAAAGTCGATTTTCAGCGTAGAAATACTTCTACCATACATTCTCTTTACTAAACAACTGAAATTTTATATTCAACTTGTTTTTCAAAACATATCACAACACAAAATTAACGTTGTCCGACCGGATTCACACTTGTAGCCAATGTAACCGATTCGTATGACGATCCCTGGCTTTTCGATTTGCAATAATTGTTTCCCGAAATTGTTTCTAGTGAATGCTGGAATGGCTCCTTGACGAAGGCCATGGCCGATTCCTCATCCAGTTCCTGTATTTGTGTCAAATTGTCCGTTTCCGTCTCTCGTAACCTCGATGTCAATTAGACGCAAAGCCCACTAACTTTTAAGGGCACCGTCTACAGCAATTTTCGACAACATATTTTTATTTTTATATTTGTAACAGATACTTTTTTTCTTATTTTAGACATAAAAATGGGACAAAATTTTGCTCTTATGAATTTTTATCTCTTATAGATTTTTTTTGCTTAATGGCTCGTAAAATCAAAATTTTCTTGTTACGGTTTTATGTACGCCACTTAAACCAACCGCCATAACAAGCTGAAAAAAAAATATAAATAATGTTGCAGGCTACAAATTGACACGTATAAAACAAAAAATAAAATTATTTAGTATAAAAATGCTGAAATTTAAAATAAAAACGAAAAATGAACGATTTTTTTTAAACATAAAAATATTTCAATATTAGTTTTTACATATGTAAACCTGTAGCATGAAGCCTTTTATCCACTGTGATTTTTTTGTTAGTTTGGTGTGTCAGTTGGTTTTAGTGGCGTACATAGAACAGGACCACGCAATTTTTTACATTTACGAGCCATTAAGCAAATACTATGAGAAATAAAGAAATTTCATAAGAGCAGAATTTAGTCACACTTTGTGCCTAAAATAAGGAAATTAATATATGTTACAAGTATAGAAATAAAATTGTGACAGCATATAAGACAATTATTGTAACTTAACGTTAAAAAAGTGAGAACCTTAATTTTGCCGCAGGAAGCCGAAGTTGGTTACACAATGTTGCCAATTTCAGAGCACTAATTGAAAGATAATTTTTTTTTGTGTGGCATCTATGTAATAATTTAAAACAAATAAAATGTTTCAACCAACTTAAAAATGCACATAGAACAAATAACACGTACTCATTAACGTGTACTGTAATGTAGGAGTGGTGTTCTGCATTAACAGTACGCAGTAGTTTCAGTTTATTGCAGTAGTTTAGAGACAGTATAACCCAGGCTTCGGACATCTTCGGACATCTTCGAGAAGGTTATGTTCCTCCTATTCGAGTTTCAAGGTCCTGCCTTTACATGTCATAATCGAAAATTAGCCTCAAGACCGCGTGTGTCAGGACCTCGTATCTGGAATAGGGAAACTAAATCACCGAAAGTTGCAGTTGTTCCATTCCTCCGACAGACAACTTATGCAACGAAAAATTAATGTTAAAATATGATATATGGAATTAAAAATAAAAAAACCTGAACCACAGGATACTTAATTTCGAATCGATCATACCAGTAGAAGTTGCTCACGTCCCTTCAATAACTAGAAAAGAGATAATGATATTTAAACGGCTAAACAGATTTTCTTGGATCATGGCTATAAGAACACTCTCGGTCAAGTAACCTTTCAAACAACAAAATAAATAAATAAAATCGGGGTCATCCGCTTAGGAGCTACGATGCCACATACACAGATACACACGTTTAACTTATTATAACACTCCTCTTTTTGCGTCGGAGGTTAATGAATAATGAAATGATAAACGCACATAATTAACAAATAAATAGTTTTACTAAGAATATTGAAAAGTTAAATGTTGTAATGACAATTATACTACTAACATTACGTTTCTAAATCTTCTCTCACCATCATTCCACGACGCATGTTTTGACGTTGGTACTAGGGGAGGGGTATTTGTAGCCTACTTCAGGTGTCTTCGGTGGAAATAAGGTTCCTATTATTTAACATAGGAGTTGATGGGTTCACACATTAAAAAACTTGATCATTAAGACATAAAACTTAAAGCGGCAGGCCTTAGAATTTCTTCTACAGCATTGATTCGGACCGAAGCATATACTCAATTTAATCGTTACTGCTTACTTCTTAAGTTCGGTAGTGGAAATCATAAGTTTAACCAATCAGAGTACAGGTCAGTATTCCCATGATTACGCCATTCGTATTTCACTCGATAATAACCATCCTGCTTTAACTTATAAAATACACACAATACGGGGTATTTTTTAACTAAATAAATATAATTTACAATGTTGTTTGAGATTTTTTAAAACTGTAAACACTAGAACAGCTTCGTTTACATGCCTCGTAATGGATATTGCCACCACTATTTTACTAAATGTTTTAAAATGTAGCCTTCGGTATTAACAATACAGCAAACAATACAATACTAAAAAGCTTTTCCAATTGGACAAACTTAGGCAGTACCACTGCTATTGTGTACGCTCAATTTTTGCGACTCTGCTGCTAACTTCTTAAGCCTACTTCTTACTGCTTAAGTTCTTAAATGTGTAATCCCCTTTACTACTCTTACCATACTCTCCCTGGTGCGTGGTCTGGAATGTTCGTGTGTTGAATTTCAAAGAGGTTGCAAGAGCAGGACATTCCTCTCCTTACTTAGCCTAGCTTGGACGCGAGAAAATGGCAGTCCGTGTCGTATAGAACCTGTGAGCTAAGCTAAAGTTAATTCTACTACAGGTTAGAAAAAAAATTATGGGAGAGATTGTCACAGGGAAAATTTCTGCCACTAGTTTCGCTAATGTACCATATAAATACGAAACAGTATTGAAATGAAATTTAAATAAACTTGGGAACGATATGATAGAAGTAATTTTATTTAATTTTAAATTGAAAAGAAACCGATTTCGCGTTTTAAATTGTCAACCTAATGTAACTTGAAAATTCAGGAAAGCTCTGTGATTGGTCAGTTTGGTGCACTGGCGATACCAGCGCTCAAGCGGCAGACATTTCTCCTGTGCCAAACTTATACATTGAGCTTTCTAACTTGTAGTAGAATTAACATAAGCTAAGATAAATGAATGGAATGATATCGTTACCTTCCAGAAGTTTCCAGCAGCTTGAATGACGTAACGCGAAATCCTTGCACCGCGTAACCATATAGCTCTGTCGTCGCTATGTCTGCGACACTTGCTGTCGAATCGCTGCTTCACCGTCATATCTACCTCTGGATACAATTCCGTACTACCGTGGAGTGTAATATTTCATTTATTCATTCTCGCATAGATCATAAAATACAGATGCTGCAAGGAATTATATATTTTTGTTCTATATGTTGAGGAAGCTATATCTCTTTATGTTTGAGATACGGAAACAGGGAAGGCTATAAGTCGAACATAACACGTCCGTCAAACGCCTCATCGCCTCTAGGAGCAGAGAACTAAACTAGCGTGCAGTGTTTTCGTAGAAACAGTTTTTCAATGTGTCTTCAAGCGATGACCCTGTTGTTTTATTTGTGGAAATTTTTAGGTAATGTCCAATGTTGGTTTCTGTGGCTTAGTTTTACGATTACGATCGATATTTTCTCAGTTACGTCAACGTGAAAAAAGTCATTTTTAGCACTTTTGAGGAGCTTGGGAATCATGTTTTCAACAATCGGATATAAGTTGTTTAAATTATAAGGAAACCGTTTGAATCGTGTCTTCTTTCCGTAGATAAACGCATTGGAAACAGCTTTAATAGTCACACAAGAAAACAACGCTCTGTACTACGCTACAGTACGTCTCACGCGTCCAGTCCACTTACTCTTAAGGGAGCGGTCTACCAAAATTTTCATCATCATTATTTTATTTTGTATTTGTACCAGATTTTTTTTCTTGTTTTGGACACAAAATGTGACTAAATTTGGCTTTTATGGATTTTTTTTATCTCTCATAGTTTTCGCGTAATAGCCTGTTAAAGTCATATTTTGCATGTTTCCGTTTTAACGACTACACTAAAACCAACTGATATACCAAACTAAAAAAAAATCACAGTGGATAAAGACATTGCAGGCTACAATGACATGCTCATAAAATTATAGAATAAACCTTATTTGTAATTTTAAAAAAAATTATTGAACTTTTTAAATTTTTATTTTTAGTTTCAGCAATTTTTTAAAATTCTAATAATATTTATTCTTAAATTTCATGAGCATGTCATTGTAGCCTGCAATGTCTTTATCCACTGTGATTTTTTTGAGTTTGGTATATCAATTGGTTTTAGTGTAGTCGTTAAAACGGAAACATGCAAAAATATGCCTTTAACAAGCCATTACGCGAAAACTATGAGAGATAAAAAATTTCACAACAGCCAAATTTAGTCACATTTTGTGTCTAAAATAAGAAAAAAATATCTGGTACAATTAAAAAAATAAAAAAATGGTGATGAAAATTGCGGTACACCGCGTCCTTAAGTAAAAAAATTTACTTAGCTAATTGCAACAAACATAAAAATATGTAGGCCGTAGAACGCAACTTCGATTCACGGTCCAACCTCATCCATTCATATCCATTTCGGTTTTTCGTAGTTTCGGAAATGACTTTAGGTGAATACTAGGATGGTTTCTAACCAAAGGCTATGGCCAATTCCTCTCCAGTTATCTTCATATAAGAACCAATGGTTCATTATCTAAAGACCTTGCAGTCGCGGAACGCTAAGCTCAACAATTATGTTGCATCAAAATAGTTAAAATAAAAAAAACTTGAATTGCGTTATCCAGTAATAAAAATTGCGCGATTAACCGTAGAACACATGTAAAATAACCAAATTATATGAATATAAGACGCGAAAAATACTTCGGTAAGGGAAAGTAATCTGTGTTAGCAAAAACTTCAGATATACGAACTCTCTTTGTATTATCGGCTAAATGTCATTAAATGAGAAAGTATTTAACTGCCAAAATACTGTAGTAAAACAAACTTAAATATTACATGATGTATGTCTAATTTCTCTTGGAATTAACATAAAACATTCTCTTGTCCCCAAGTGCAACTTGAGATTACTATAAAGTTGTGTATCTCAAGGAACCGTGAGTTGTAGCGAAGTATGTCTTTAAGAATATTTTTAACCATATATCACAGCCGAAAACATTCTCAGTAATAATAAGAGTTTTTCACCCATTCACACACGAGTCCTTGAGAGTTACCACGACACAATTTAAAAATCTTTATACTAAAATACATGATTTGACAAACTACGTCAGCGATATGTAAGTGTGCTTAGTAAATATAGTTTCTGCACAAATACAAAGTAGCGTTCCTTATTTTTTAAAAGGAAACATCCAAATTTGTTTTAACACATGCACAATAACAAAGCTCAAAGTTACGCTTGTATAAAGACTTTGGCTTCCAGTACATGTCCACAGCTATCTGTTTATTCCTTGCGTGCTGTGAATAGCTTCCATGACCTCAATCAGCAGTTGTAAGGCACTTTGCTGAAATAATGCTATTTAGTACGACATAAGGGATGGTGAGCTGTTTTTAAAATTCATCATCTCACTTAACATTGAATTTCGACATATGCAGATGCATCGCTTCAGGTTGTTGGCATCATTAACAATTATTGCTAATTAAAAAAAATTGTGTGTCGTGTCTGCATTTTCGTTTTTAGTCAGTTTTATAGGTGTCCAAGAGGCGAAAATTATAATTTTATATTTGTATGAAATAGTGTTAGTTTGGCAGCCGTTACTTGGACGATCATTTCCTTCCAACAAAAAATAAATAAATTTTATTCGATTGTGGACATGAGCAATGGCGTATGTCCACAATCCAATAAAAATATATTTAATGAATAACTCCTACTGCAACAAACATTAAAAAATCTAAAACAAAATTAGCTCAACCAATTTTCCTATAATGGCACTTCACAAAGTGCAAATTTGCATGTTTTTAGTTATAATATGCAGCAAAAACCAATAAACATAAATAAATTAAATAATTCACAACGAAACTACGAGTCGCGGTCCACTAATTGACATGTTTTAAAATCCATAGCAAAATATGTTTGTATTTTTAAAATAATCAATAAATGGGGCAGAAAATTTCAGAATTTCAGAAAATCTTTTAAAATACAAAATATTCTGTAATGTATTTTAAAACTTTTCAAGCCGTAGCCCTCGTGACATGTAGTTTCAGTGTAAAATTTTTAATTGATTTATACTTATTCGTTTTGGAGCTAATAAGAACTAAAAACATGCCAATTTTGACTTTGAAGTGCCTTTATGGGAAACTGGTCGAGCTAAATGTTTTTCGTGAGAGGAAAATGTGCACCCAGTATCGTCTACAAAACTTACACTATTTCATACAAATATAAAACTACGATTTTTCTCCACTTGAACATCTCTAAGAAAGCATTGCAAGTATAACCGTTGAATTTTGGCATCAAAAGTTTAAAAAGTAACTATATTAAGATAGTTTTAAAAAAGTGCAGCAAATACGTAGCTACATGTTAACACCACAACACATACCTGTCTATGCTCGAAGGTATTCGGTTGAACGAGTTACCGTCAATTTTCAATACTGTGCATGGGCGAACAACTTATTTATCGTAAAACGAGGTGAGATTGTGCCAACGTAATTATACATAAAATAATAGCATATAGTTTTTTATTCTTGTATTCTTTTTTCAAACTTGGTTTATTCTGCAGGACTAAGCCTATGTACTTACCTATTTTTAAATATATGTAAACAAACGTAATACAATTAGGTTGGCACAATCTCACCAAGTTTTACGGTACTGCTTCGGAAGATTTCTTGTACAATGTCTTACATGATATACATTTGATAGTTTCCTATAAAGTATTAAAAAAACTATGCATTTGATGAACGATAAACGATTATATGTATATAGATGTGATGTATAATAGTAATAATTGCGACAGTGTATACACATATCATAATAGCCTACGTGACGTGTGTGTGTTTGTCTAGGGTTGACTTGAGTAAGGACACCTTACAGCTGGTTCTGTTGTTCCCACGACTGGAGCTGCAGACGACTTATAAGCTGACTGGAAGCTTCCAGCGCTTCCCCATCACTGGAGACGGGCCAGGAACTATTACACTAAGTATTTAGACTTTATTACTGTGACTACGTTACGAAACAAACGAAAACAACACAATATCCTTTGTATTTACAGTCACACTCTTTTGTATCATTCTTTGGGCGCGGAGTTCAACGTTACATTACTAGCTCTCGCCGTTGGAAACTTACATGAACTTATTCGTAGATTGTGTTAGTTGCTTAATTATTATAATAGTTAGACTTTAGACGTCTTATTGGAAAATATAATTTTTTTACTAGGCAACATTTTCTCTATCACGTGTAGGATAAGTAGGTGCGCATAATAGAACGACCCTTCTAACATCTCTGTGATAACGATTTTTCTAAAGCTCAGAAGGGTAATTTCTGAAACTAAATCCATTAAGTAAGAGGTAAGGAAAGGTAAATGTAAAGTGAACGACTGAAATACTCAGTCGTCTGTAAAATCTGCACAACAACTCATCACAATTCGAAGTGAGTTTTTTCTCGTGTGGAAATCAAATAAATGGACGTTTCTTTATAGAGCAATAGGCGGTAATATCAATTGTTATCAAGTAAAAAATTTGAAACTTTTTATTTAATAAGAAAAACGCTGAATTTTGAAATGAAAATTTAAAACATATTAGAAATACAAAATACATATATTTTATTGTTTTTATATATGTCAAATCATAGCCTACAACATTGTTACAGAGCGTGAATTTTTTCGGTTTGGTATGTCAGTTGGTTTTAGTGGCGTACTTAAAACCGTCAAGTCCAACGTTTGACGTTTACGACTCATTACGCAAAAACTATGAGATATACAAAAATTTCCTAAGAGGATGATTTAATCACAATCTATGTATAAAATAAGAAAAAATATCTGGTACAAATATACAAATAAAAAAGACGTTGAAAACTGAGGTGATACGCGCCCTATTATGACTGCTTAGTGGATAAATAAATGCTGAAAACCGCGGTTGATTTCTACGCTTTTTCCGAACCCAACATGGATAAAATACTCAATGATGACACTAGATAATTGTATTTTCCAACTTTATGAGTAAATATTTGTCTAAAATTACCAGTTCGTTTCGCGTGATCTCTTGCTCCGCAGTTAAATGCACGAGGTTCCGGCGTAGAGATTGTGCCTCTGAAGTTCGTAACACTGGAAACAATTTTGTTTAAAACGTTGGCTAAAACTATTGTCTAGGATTGCTGTTGTTTAATTTTCGCAATTGGCTTCAAGAAACCTAGAGTTATAGATGAATGCTTTTAGCGTTGAACTATGTACCACTGTGTACTTAGTCGTTGGACAGTATTGTGGAGTGTCACGTGAATACTGTTTTAAGCGAAATCACTGAACTTATTCTTGTTGCTGTTATCTATGAAAAGAACACCCACTTGAAACTACGTATGCCTTTTTATGAAAATTCAGTATGCTTGCTAGTAACATGATTTTGGGGCCTCTGCACTGAAAAAAGAGTATAGTTGTAGGTACCATACTTCTGTTAAAATAGGGACAACAAAACCGTTTGGTTGTTGGTACTACTCTGGACAGTTCCTTCAAAAAAAATTTTGTAGAAGATACTATCTGATTTGTAAAAGCAACAAGGATCTTTGTTTCTTCTACAGAACAGATTGTTGAAGGAACTGTCCAGAGTAGTACCAACAACAAAACTGTTTTGTTGTCCCTATTTTAACAGAAGTATGGTACCTGCAAATATACTCTTTTTTTCAGTGTGGAAATGGCAAAAAACGTCTTTTTTTCAGACCGCTGTAACTCTGAAAATAAGACCCGAATCCATAAATTGCAAAATAATGTGCATGCATTGGTCTTTACTTCATACTATGCAAAAATAAAATGTTAGGGTCGCCACTTAAAGTCCCACAGGAAAAAGAGTTGTAGGAAAACATTGCACGCCAGTTTAGCGCTGCGAATAGAGACCGTGTGTATCGTCGGGAGTTGTACTCTGGCTCTTATCACTCCGCTGTTACCGCGCGTCAAATGCGGAGATCTGAAACCGGTACACAGTACTCTTAACTCCAAATGAATATCACATACCTTGAGTGCGTTGCACAGCTGAAACACATGGTATCGACAGCACGTATAGTACGCAAGAAGGTCTTCACTGTTGAACGGACGAAAACGTACTGTGCTACTCTTACTAGTATATGCACAACGAACTGCTTTCCACGAGTTATATCTAACCGCTGAGACTGTGCAGGTCATTCGGCAATGGTCGGAAATGCTCGGGTTGCTCCCTCGTTTCTTCCCCGTCCCCTGTGACAGCTAAGGGGCTTACATCATAGATATAAACACAAGCAGTGAGAAGTAGATCCTAAGAAGTAAGCAGTAGAGTTGCAAAAATTGAACATACCCAATACTAAAGTTAGGCCCCTACTGCCTAAGTTCAACCAACATGAACGGAATATTAATACTTTATTTTAAGTTGTATTGTTTATACTGAAGGCTATGATTGGAGCATTTAGTAAAATAATATGTAACTAATCACTGCGAGGCAAGTAAACGAGGTTTTTCTAGTATTAACTTTCAAAAATTAGAATTAATTTGGGCAAATAACTCCGAATTGTGTGTATTAAATAGGTTAAAGCAAGGTGGCTGTTATCGAGTGAAATACGAATGGCATTGTGGGAACGCCTACCTTTACTCTGATTGGTTAAACTTACGATTTCCCCCGCCAAAGGATTCAATTGTGTATGCTTCGGTCAAAATCAATATGGTGGAAAAAAATTCTAAGACTTGCAGCTTACGGCGGCCGCCTACCTCACGCTTCAAATGCGTTGCAGTGTTTTCGTAAACAGGTTTTTTCTGCGAACATATTCCACGTGTGCCCATTGTGCCAACGTGCGAAAAGAAAGCACACTTCAGACAAGGCCGCAAACTCATAGTTAAGACGCTATGCTAATTAAAAACACTGTTCCTAAGCCCTCGAACATGGCTGAAAACGGCCTTTTGAGACTTCTGTACTTCAAAATGTACTAACTTGTTGTATGAGAAACTCAGATTGCGACCTGCACTGAATTTAGTTGCAAACTTTCCACCAATAAAATTATATGGTCACCGCTTGATGTCTCATAGTTATAGTTTACCGCGGGAAAACTTGACTGTTTGCTGGGGTTTCAATGTACGCTCAGTTTATGAAAAGATTACTGGCTTTAGCTTGTACTTGGAGCTGTTAACCTATTTGACTGAGCCAATAAGACTCCCGCTATTGTAATATTTGATGCATGTTATTGGTCTACAGACAGCAACGTTGTGTCAGTGTTTTCAAGACTACGTTGGTACAAAAAATTTTTGCGACATACCACCATCTCTACTCATAGTAAAAACCGTTCGGAGGGAAGCTTGCACGCTAGTTCAGCGCTTGTGTCGTTGAGGCGACGTGGCATTTGATGCGCGCTTCAAGGTCGACCGTACTGCTCCGTCGCTTTTGAACCTCTAACGGCGCCCTTAAGTTTTAATGTTCTAGTTTTTATTTGTGTAAACCCGTTAAGTGTATATTAGTTTCGGTTAGTTTGGATTAGTTTAGTTTATGTAAGAATAAAATGCCAAAAATGGAACCTAAGGCGCGACTAGGCGAGGGTGGAACTACGGTGGCTCGCCATTGTCTTCCGCAGGATGGTGATAAGGGGACAACACAACATCCAATCTTGAACCCAGAGAGCCGACTGTAAATATTGACCTCCCCGGCCGGGAGTCGAACCCGAGACCCTTGGCCCACCAATCAGGAACGCTGTACTGAACCAAACAGTCAAACTTCCCGACTTTAAGGCTGGTTTTGTTAGGTTGGGCGACTCGGCAACTCTTCGCTTCTGCGTCTCACTTGGCGCACGCACAGATTTCCGAATAGCCTGCACAGTCTCAGCGGCTAGACACACGTCTTTATACTGCACACCTACTTCGAGTGCCACTCATTAAATGAATTTACTCAGATGGTCTGTCAAGTAGAAAGACCAGCCAGTCAGCAGTCAAATGACCCGGGAAAACGACTGAATTCACCGAGTGAATTTGCCTCTGTGGCAAAGTCAAATTGGCCACACGTCGCTCTAGCAAAACAATGTTTCAGTGACACTGGACGTTGCTAAATTTATTTCACAACACAACGATGTCCGTATATCTTCGGGGAAAAGTAAGGCAAAAACCTGGCGTTGTAATTTGCCCGAGTGACGGAGATCTTGTTCCAATTCGCACTTTTAGTTAATGGCCTGAGGTCAGATTTGGTACACAAAAACTGATAAACCTGGACAACAGTAACTTCACGAAAACCGTTATTATTAATTACA
>PNEQ01034398.1:14306-28506 GCA_003012365.1 Medauroidea extradentata
CAAGTAGGAGAGAGACGGATGTCGAACGCTGCCGAACGCAAAGGCCGATTGTACTTCTTTGTCGCTCGTTCCGCGCTCTCGCTTGCACTTCAAGCCTTACATGGAACGCCTCAGAGCGAGGTAACGCCGCATGAGTCATGTTTTTTCGTGCGTGCAGCCGGCTCTATCGAATTATAAGACGTTGTCACGTCAAAAACACGCAGTTATTGCTAATAAGGTTATCCTTCCGAACTTGTGTCAACAAGTAAATCGTCATAATTACTAAATAACTTTTTTTTATCTACGATTACAATCATTCAGTTCTCAATTGACAATTTTATAAACAGAATAAAGCGTATCTGGTTAAATATAATAATTTAAGTTTGATCCAGTTGAACCATACCAAATTATTAATCACTAAATCACTACATTCAGATTTCATTATCTCTTAAAACCTAGGAAGAATTTCCCATTTTGATTTATTTTAACGTGGTCTGAGATACCAACCTTAGAGGTTTAAATGTGAAGCCACGCCATAAGTATTGTTCAATGTTTACAAAAGTGATTTACTGATGAAAACAGTTGTCATATTTCGTACTGCTATACTGATAGAAACAAAACTCCGTATCTAATTAATTTATTTCTTATGACTAACGAAGGAATAATTAAATGTTTAAAATTGTCCGAACGTTTCAGATATATTATCATCCTTACTTACAGATTAGGCATAACCTTTTTTTTTATAAAAGTTATGCTCTACAATATGTTAAATGGTCTTCAAGTAATAGTAACACAAAAACTCATATTGCCGTTGAAATTTATTAATTTTTCAAACAGTTCATTAACTTTTTCTATTGCTTACATTCCTTTGTTTGTCATTCGCTTTAGTTAATTGATATTTTATTCATAAATGATGCAAAATAGTGGTAACATGTACCTATTACATTCTGTTAACTTTATGCAGTATTTTTTGGGTGATTCACTTTGTGTAAACTGACAATTTTAAATAAGACTGATAATGAGAGGATTCCTGTGAGAATAAAGTAACTGACGCGAGCTTCATGTTTGTACAGCGAACGTGAAAGTGGACTGCAAGTTCGACTTCAAGGAGGAGAAGAAGGAAGACGGTCTCACGTATCTCATACCGGAGACACCGAAGCTGCAGTTCGAAATCGGCGGCAAACTACAATTGCAGCTGGATAATCTTCTCAACGGTGACAAGGCTTTAGGTAAAATAATAATAAAATTAAAATAAAAATCTCGCTCATGCGCTCGATAAGTTTGTGCTGATAAGGGCATTCCAATTGAAGGAAAAATTAATTTTTATATATTTTTTATAATTTCATAAATATGTTAGTTTCATAGTTGGGAGTACATTTTACTTCCATAAAAAATCGCTCATCAGCTTTCCCCATAACGGAATTACGAAGTTAACAATAGAACGTTTTTACTTCATACATACATCACCGTGAAAACAAAGAAATTGAAATTAAATAATTAACATTGAAACTACATGACACATGATACGGTATACATAAAGACATGACAAAAATTTTTGTACTAAATTTATTTATGTAAATAGTGCACGTAGAATTCCAAAATTTTGAATTGTTTAAATACAAACATATTACGTAATAGGCTTTCATGTAATTCAAGCCGCAGTCCGTGACACGTACTTTCAATATGAATGACTTAATTATGTTAAATAGTTTTCGAAGAGTGTAATGAAGTATAAACATGCAAATTTTGACTCGTAAACGTCATTATCGGAAAACTGGTAGTGCTAAATATATATATATATATATATATATATATATATATATATATATATTTATTTATTTAAAAAGAGTACAATGCACTCCCAAGTAACGCTACAAAACTAACACTATTTCACACAAACACAAAATTATGATTTTTTAAACTTAAGAGTGCGTAGGTTTTTTTAAACCAATTTGTGAAAATTAAACAATAGCAATCCTAGACAATGGTTTTAGCCAACGTTTTAAACAAAATTGTTTCCAGTGTTGCGAACTTCTGAGGCACAATCTCTGATGCCTGAATCTCGTGCATTTAACTGCGGCGTAAGAGATCACGCGTAACGAATTAGTAATTCCGGATAAATATTTACTCGTAAAGTTGGCAAATACCATTATCAAGGATTGTCATTGAGTATTTTATCCATATTGGCTTCGAAAAAAGCGTAGAAATCAATTGATGTTTTCAGCGTTTATTTATCTACCACGCACTCTTAACGTACATGCTGATAGCTTGTCCTCCTGGTGTGTTGCAGGGGACAACATGAACGCAGTGTTGAACGACAACTGGCAGGAGGTTGCCAAGAGCCTCGGTCCTGGGGTCGCCGAAGTTCTGGGCACGCTGTTGAAGCAAACAGTCTCCGGAATGTTCGAGCTGGTCCCCATCGAGGAGATCTTCGTGTGACTCCACTCTCAGTCATTGATATCGGCACGCAGTTACGCCATACCTTCATCTTCCATCTTAAAGTGGCGTGGGAATGATTTCTGCTGGGAAGGTGTGGGTGGACACCGTATGTTGTTTCTTGGGTTACATTTGGAAGGCTCCAAAGGGTGTCTTGCCCCAGTTATTTAATTTTAGGTATCACAGGAGTGGCATCGAACGTCCAGTAAGCTTCTAATACCTACATCATATAAATGTTCATCTGCAAGAAATTACCTGTTCCAAAGTCGCTCTTGCTCACAATAATGTCTAAATAACAATTTTTTCCAGGAACAAAACGGTTCTTGTCCTAGACTATCTATTCGCATATTAAACTGCTATGTTTCTCGGCCAAGAGGTCGTTTGGAAATAGACTGCTTACGTGGAATAATTAGGACATTAAAACACTACGTGTTTCTATTCTAGAAGCCTCAGAGTAAAGTTATTTACACGTTGCAAATTTGTAACACTGGCCGACAACATGAAATTACGTCAGTTTTTTTTCCACGATTCAAATGTCTGCAAACAAATAATTTAAAAAAAATGTCCCAGATACCCTGTGGCATTATTTTGATCCCTGCTAGAGATCAAAATGATTCCGCCGAACTCAGTTTTGTTATACGTGACAAAAAATAGCAAAACGAGTTATGGGAATGTGAAATAACAATTCCGAAACACGTAAATACGACACATTTTATAAAATACGTTTTCAAGGCAATATCGTGTGTCGATTTAAGTGTTTTTTTTTAACTTCCGTGTCAAAAGTAGCCCATATTCAGATTGGTACTATTGTGTGCATTTTATGTTGATTTGAATTTTCTACAAATGTTATTAATTTACTTGTTAATTCACAATAACTATTAATCAACTTACCAATACAATGGCTGGGCATACAGTATACAATTTTCTTACCAAAGAAGAAATCTCTATCACGGACTCGTTCTTTTAGCCACTAGCAGAGCATTGTTGCATTTTACTAGAACACTAAAAAATAGAAAGTGCCCATACATAAGATGTTTTTCTTAATACTTTTTTTCGCTATTTGCTTGCTTTATTTCTCGTTCTGTTTTTGTCTTAGGGCCGTATCTATTGACCTCTTTCGAATGACAACCAACTGCTCACCAATGCTTTCTCTATGGAGATAGCAGTTGATTGTCATTCGAAAGAGGTTTATAACATCGGCCGTTATTATTTTCTGCGGGATTTCCGTTAGGAAACGCTGCCAAATCAAACCATATACTATTTACCTCATGTAGTGCTTTAATAACCAAATAGCCGGATTTGTTGTGAGTAAACCACGTTATTCTCATGAAAGGAACCAATTTTTAATTGGTTAGCAGAGTAATTTTCTCTGTAATTTTATCTAGTAGACATCTACTCAACGGCTGTTGGGTACTGTTCCAGCAACAATTAATTCCGTTTGTAGATTATTGCAAAACTTAATTGGTAAAACTCTACTTGTGTTATCGCCGACGTTACCACAGTCATAAAAAGATAATCAAATGTGCATGAGTTTACATTTTTATATTTATTCATCATCCTAGCCAAGTGTCAATTATATGTCCAGTAAGAATGTACATGTAAAAGAATTATAGATTTTTCCAATGACTGTGGATAGATGAAGGTTAAAAGCATTTAAAGAATAAAATCACATTAGAGTAGAACTTCTTATATGGTAATATTATTCTGATAGCGCAGAGGGTTACTGTTATAAAAATCCAACTCTTCAAGAAGTGACACAGTTAATTACAGTTATGTTCTGCCTTCAAGAGCTGCTGTGAATGTAAATATTGTATTTGTTAGCAAACATATGTTTGGGTAGTATTTTCTCCAGCCCGTCTTCAGAATGCAACCTACCTTACGTTTCTTCATGGAAATGCAAAACGCAAAGCTGGTAGTATTGTCGTTGGATGTTTAAAGGTCTACGTGGCTTTGGTACGCATTGCACAGAAAAAAATTATTTGCTACAGTAAACCATATACAGTTTTGTATATATCCAAAAAGAGTGCAAACGTTAAATCATTCAAATATTTGGTTGCCCCACAGATTTAATTCTCTTACCAAGAGGGTTTAGACCAATAAAATAATATGCATTTTGTTAGAACAACAAAGTCAGCGTTTGACCTTTCTAACACGTCGTTCGGTCAACAAATATTTTTTTAGACAAAATTCATATTTGTTCCACCATATCCAAACCTACATATGGTTTACTGCACCAGACATTTTTCTCTGTGTGCACCATTATGTCTCTGCGATAGCGATAATAAGTGAGAATATATGAGAAGACCTGTTCTTACCGCATGACCAACATGATGAAGCTACGGCAGTCCACCTTCTTCCTTGCCGCAGGATCTTGTAAGGAAGAGAATGACTTACTTGTGTATATAAACCAGTACGTGGTTAACTTATAGTGTACGTAAAGCTTGTTCCACTGTCACTGCAAGAACACCTTATTTTTCTTTTTAAATGCTACAACACAGTACATCATGTGTATCCAATGGTGGAAGATATTTCACTCAGCTGCAGTTTGGTTACTTTATTTCTAACCAGACATGCCTTCATTATCAATGAATGGCTATGTTAATGTTATTCCCCTTGTCCACTTATCCCCTCTGAATGGAGACAGACCTATTGAATTTTTTGTCTGAAAATTATTTATTTTAATCTACTTACTTACATATAAGAATTGTTCACCTCTTTATGTACGCAGTGATGAAAAGTTAACGCAGACAAAGAAAAACATATTTGAACTTTATCTTTGGCCTTGGTCACAGATATGACCATTCTTGTTAATATGGGAATTTAGTCTGTCATAATTTCATACCATGTTTCGCTACATACCCAACATGTATATCAAACCGGTGATACTGAGGTAGCATTCACAATTAGTGGCTGCTCATCAGGTAACACAGTTATTACTTACAAGATGGTCCTCGTATCTTTCAGCTATAAATAAAAATATTTCGTAATTTCTACAAGGACCGATATGTCGTTGATCTTTAAGAACATAGGCCCATGTAGAATTTCGTAAAAATATGATCAGATATTAGGGTCAGTTATCTATAGTGGTTAACCTGGCAAGGTATTCGAAAGAACTCAGTTAAACTGCAAGTGATGACCAAAATTCGGGCCTAATGATTATGTTTATAAATATGCTTGTTAAAGAGCACTATGTTTTGAATGGGGCGACAGCAAAACTAGATTAAACCACTCTTACTGAATACACCATACGTATTAGTTGCATGTAACCTTTAAGCTTGAATCACGAGCTTAACATCCAGTAGTATACTGAGAATTTTTAATTGTATATTTCTTTGTAATGGAGTCTGTGATAAGTACGTTGTATTATATGTTGATTTATTGAGTGTACATATTTGTGAATTATGTTATTATACAGTACAGTTTAAATTATCACTGTAATAAAACCTTTCAAGAATTTTTGTTTATTATTTTTTAATTGTAATATATGCTTCTTCTGCGGTATTATAATATAATACTTAAACACAGGAATTCCATATAAAAGCACGTTTGCAAAAAAAACATAATATTAACGTAAATTCATTTCAATATAGAAAACAATCTGGACAAAGTTTATAAACAAATAGGTTGCACAAGAATCTATAACCCCACAAAAATAAATAACGGGACACTACTTTCATCAGAAATTTAATAATTTATTCATGTATAACAACAAATCGCCCAAATATATATAAACATATTTTCAATAAAACCATTTAATACAACTGCAAGAAGGTACATTTGACTAGCACATTTATATGGCCTTGGAATAAACATCAGGCCAAGTAGTTTAATTTATGGTGCTTTTTAGCACTTTGCATGTCACTGGAATAACGACATGGACCTTTAGCTTGGTCGGGCTCAAGGGAACAAATTAAGAATTTGGGAGCGGGGTGTATCCAAAATAGTTTAGACAAAGCAGATTGCCTCGAATAACTAAAACGTTACGAGTAAACATAATTTTTCTGGATGTAATTATATTTACACTGATCAAACAGTCACTTTCATTAAATAGATGCTTGTGCTCCTGAGGGAAGGGGGAAGTTACTCGCTCTCGGACCGCTTGCCTAAGCCGAAGTCGTACATGGGGATTCTCTTCCCGAGGCCGAAGTTGTAGGGCCGCCTGGAGAGACGGGCGTAGGACGGGACCCTGCTGTCATCGTCGAAGGCATCGTCGACGTCCCAGTCCATCTCACCACGCTTGCCGACCGCCAGCGGGTACCGCAGGCTCCTCTTCGCGATCTGGTGGCCTTCCTCCTTGACCGCCGACGTTGTCGACGTCGTCGACTGCTGCTTCTGGCGCTCCTCCTGCTGCACAGCCTCCAGCTCCTTGGGTGACACCTCGCGCTTGCCCAGGCCGAAAGAGAACCTGTGCTGCGACCGCTTACCCTCGTCGACGGCGGTGTCCTCGTCGTCCTCATCGTCAGACCTCACCCTCTTGCCCAGGCCGAAGCTGAACCTGCTGCCCGGTCGCCTGCCCTCGTCCGAAGGCCGCTTGCCCAGCCCGAACGCGTACAGACGTCCGTCGGCCCTCTTCCCCAAGCCGAAGGAGTACATGGAGTGAGGCCGCTCGGCTTTCTTGCCCAGTCCGAAGGAGTACATCGACTGCTGGCCTGACGACGTCCTCTTCCCCAGCCCGAAGCTGTACGGTTTGGTCCGCTTGCCGAGACCGAAGGAGTACTGCCGGCCGCGCTTGTCGACCGAGTTGTCTTCTTGGTCCAAGTCCTCCTGTGCCTCCTCATCGTCGTCGCCGTCCTCAGCGTAGTACTCGTCGTAGTCGGCGGGGCGCTTGCCGAGGCCGAAGGCGTACTGCCGACCCTCTCCGCGCTTGCCGAGACCGAACGAGTACTGCCGGCTGCGCTTGCCGAGGCCGAAGTTGTAGACGGGCAGGCGCTTGTACTCGGACACGTAGCTGTAGGCGCGCTTGCCGAGGCCGAAGTCGTATAGGCGCTTGTAGAACTCCAGGTCGTTGTCACCGACGGTTGCATCGTCGGCCGCCGCGTGGGCCAGCGACAGGGCCTGGGAGGACTCGTCGCCGGCGGCAGCGGATCTCTGGGCAGACTCCTGGTCGGCTCCTGTAGCCGCCTCTAGCAGCAAGAGGAGGACCAGGACCAAGAATGACGTCCTATGTCTACAGCTTCCTATCATGGCTCCTGCAACCACACAGACCAACACATCTCACATCACTACACACTCGCTTACACTTGAATTCAACAATACACAACTGCTGCGTAAGTCCTCAGTCGTAAATAATACTTCTGTTCTGCGAAGTAGAACAAAAAACAGATACAGCAACATGTTTTTTTGGTTTCACTTCATAACCTTCACTTCTTAATCATTTTTTTAAATTCCTTTTACATTAATGTTGTACGAGTTTGAGTAAAATCATTGACATGTACCATTACTGTACTCTTTCGTCTCAGCAAACGGAACCTTGGCTGGTTTCATAATTATAATTTTCTATCCCCTAGGGTCTGGGTTTACATAGCGCAAAAGGGGCACACCCAGGTTTCTTGTTCATGGGACGGAGAGGGGCGAGATGGTAGACAAGGCCGTTGCTAGGACTTGTGTTTTTGGTCTATGGGGGAGGAGGACTTCTCTAATCTGGGAGGGAGATGGTAGAAAAGTTCGTTACCATGGATTTATATTTGTGGACAATGGGGGAGGGGGAAGTCTCTAATCTGGGAGGAAGATGGTAGACAAGGCCGTTGCTAGGATTTGTATTTGCGGACAATGGGGGAGGGGAAGTCTCTAATCTGGGAGGGTTTGATGTAACACTACCACCACCTTAATAAAGCAGGGGAGTCCGGGGGCCCTCCCACGAGAAAGTTTGAATTTTAAGGTGCAAAATTGTTCTATTTAGGTAGTTTCCGTAACGTAAAGGAATGGTCTAGACTTTTTAGACCCTCTCTGTCAAAATTTTGTTGCAATTGCAGCATTATAGTTTTGAACAGTAACAGTTAAATTTACGCAAACAAGTAAAAGTAAAACTGTAATATTTATGTACATAAAAATAGCAATGATCCAAAAATTTTCCCCACATTTTCATGTAGTGTTTCAACGATCAAGCCTCTCCTCCTTTGTAGGAACGAGATTTTATCCGAAATCATTTACTTCTACTGAAACAACATTTCAAACAATCGGGCACATTATGACCTAAAATTAAGTAAAACTAAGTACACCAAACAATGCCGTTTAATATATATTTTAATCTGCAGCAGATATATAGAGATTTATTTAGCTGACTGATTCCAAAGTAGAACTTAAACAGTAATGACGGTAGTTATGTAAGTGGTTCGGAATAAAATGGGTACCTACTTTTGAAACCTTGGTCGCTTATTTTTTCAGATAATTTATAGTTTCCTGACAATATTTGTTTGGTAACAAAGCTCTTAGTATCAATCGGAATGTGTAGATTGTATTGTATACAAAAGTCGACGTCTGACCTCTCAATAAATATTATCTAATTACCGTTACAGTCAAACTGGTCAAAAAAAGCTCATTTTATCTTCAAAATGCTCATTTTATCTTCAAAATGCTAATTTTATCACGAGCCATCTATATCGTTGTATATTCCCTTATAAACGCTGTGAAACAATATCAAATTCATATATTCGGAACACCTAATTTTAGGTCATGTTGTATATTTTGTTCGGGCTTTACGCGGTGACCGAATAATTTTATTTTTGGGCGATATAGTCCAAAGTCAAACGCTCGTTCCTATCGTAGAGTTTTTCGAATCCGGTTGTAGTTTTCCAGTCACGGCATTATGGAATAAGCCATTATTGACCATTTTAAATGGCCCGAAAATGATGTTACTACACTGAAAAAAGAGTATAGTTGCAGGTACCATACTTCTGTTAAAATAGGGACAACAAAACAGTTTGGTTGTTGGTACTACTCTGGACAGTTCCTTCAACAATCTGTTTTGTAGAAGAAACCAAGAGCCTTGTTGCTTTTACTAACCAGATGGTAACGTCTACTGAAGCGATTGTTGAAGGAACTGTCCAGAGTTGTACCGACATCCAAACTGTTTTGTTATCCCTATTTTAACAGAAGTATGGTACCTGCAACCATATACTTTTTTCAGTGTAACAAACGTGCTGAGTTTTTATTAAATTTATAGCGACGTTGTTTACAAAAAAATTGTGTTCTTTTCGTAGTTATACAATTTTAATATGCGTTAAGGAGCTTCGTACATGATATAACATTCTGTAACGCACTTAAAGTGCAGGCAAGAAGGCCCCTTAAATATTAAGAGGCAGCGCCACCTCTTACGTTAGTAATTCATTTTCGTTTAAAACTGAAGGATGTGACGAATAACCGACTACGTTTCTTTATGAAAACATAACAATTTACTATTAGGTGCGTATTATTGGATTAAATCGGTACTGCAAATTAATTAGTTTTATTATTTATTGAGAGAGAATTTTTTATCTAAAAATTTTAACTAGCCCAATTATTTAACAGTTACGCTTTAATTTTTCGAATACAATGTATGTTATAAAGGATAAAGAAATTAGCTGCATCCCTATTTAAATATTTTCAATTAAATCTAACCAAATGTTAAACGGAAGAAAAATGTTCATAATAAGTGACACAGGCTTAACGGTTAGTAGTCATTAGGTCTGAATGAACGAAACTGCAGATAACAGCTGCTCGTGTAAATGGGTTATGGGCTTGTCGTCCCAATTTACACGGACGATTTATTATAGTTGGCGCGTAGGCTAGTGTGACAGAACGCGAGCTGGTGAATTATGAAAGGGTAGGGTTTTTTTTTGTGGAGTGGGGGAGGTTGGATGACTTCATTGGATGGAGAAGAGGGAAGGTATATGTTTCATTTCAAACGTCGTGCCACGTGTCCATCGCTGCAGGGGGTTTCGGCACTGGCGCGGAATTCCATCCCCTCAATCTAGTCCCGTCACGCCAAAAGATAATCCCCACACCGACAATACTGCAGCGGGCCATTGCCAAATCAATTAACGCGCTGGGAACGGACTAGGCAATACAGCCGGCAGTCCAGTGTTGCTAGATACAGCAAGTCCTCGATTTTCGTCGGGGTTAGGTTCCTGAAAACAGCGTCGAAAATTACTCCAACGCCTATATTTGTCGCTTCCTTTTTATTCAGACAGTTACACCATTTATTTTGACAGAAGTATCCTTGAGTACCTCTCTGTGACTTGTAGAGTGGGGCATTATTGTTTCATTACTGGGAATTATGTGTAATATTGGTGTCTTGCTATTGTATGGAGAAATAACTAATTTCCAAATAATCAATTTAAAACTTTCGTGCATGTTGTCTCTTAGATCCTTCATTATCTTTTAAGTATTTATTTTAGTTCTTATAAACTCCAAAGCCAGATAATACACATGTTTATAAGGTTTGACAACGCTGGAGAAAACAGATAAAATGGTTTGTGTCAAATTAGGAACGCTGTCCACGGAAACATTCTAATAACGTATTACGTTTAGCAAATTTTTAGAAGTGTTATTTTCACACAATGTATTGACGCGTCTTATGATGCAATATGAATGTTTTGAATACTTGTTTACAATTTTACATCCTCGGTGCCTCCAATTTTCAATCCTGATGGCAGATTACAGCTGTAGTAATTGATCAGTTAAACACTGAAAAACGGTTTTGTGGTGACTGCAAAACATTTTGTCAATATGGACCTCACCAAATATTTTAGCACTGGTTACAAAATTTTTTGGTTGTCACTGCAAAACATTATTGGGGAAAGCAAAATAATTTAGTAGTCACTACAAAAAAATTTGGTGAGGTCCATATTGACAAACTATTTTGCAGTCACCACAAAACCGTTTTTTCAGTGTATGTAACACTGACATACAACCTCGTCAAAATTACATAGCTTATTCATTTAATGTCTCTTGTCCTTCGCCATACGTTAAGGAAGTAGGTAATTGTATGATTGCTCGAAAGATAAATACAATTATTTCTAAATTTTTAGACCTACCGAAAACCGAAAACGTGATCTGGGAACGTGCGTATAGTATACATTAACTTTCATTATTACATTAAGAGCACCATTACTCTCACTCTCTCTCTCTCTCTCTCTCTCTCTCTCTCTCTCTAAAAAGAACTGAGGTCAAGTCTTTATTAGAATACCAGATTTTCATATTAATCGAAATTCATCCTATAATGCACTAGAGAGAAGAAAACTTGCCAAAATCAAAATTGCACATTAATTATTTTCATCAAGATCATACGTTACGCTGTACTCTAAAATCATACCAATTGTAGAATTTGGTAGTTCGCCTCTGAATTACACTAATCCAATTTACGTTATGTCCTGAAACAACCGCATACAGTGTAGCAAAATGTTGTATGACATTTGACGTATACAATATTGCAACACTGCACGGAAAAGCTCCCTTCTTGAGCTCTACGTCCGGGTATTATTTTATGTATGTTATACAAAGTAAACGTAAAATCATGTTTGAACTACTCGGGATTTTAACCTGCACACATAATATGCAGGTCAGAACAGTAAGTAGTAAGATATCTGTAGAGCGCAAGAAGGGTCTAACTAAAGTGCTACGTTGCCACATTGTGTACGTAAATGTCACCGTTCAAAGTTTTGACATTAATATTTTGTTCTCCAATTTAACTATGATACCCGCGGTGTACTTATGCGGGTGATTATTGACAGCCTGTATGTATCAGGATTTGGTTTTCAACTTATTATAATGTACTGGTGGAGTCTGAAAAGTCCGCGTTACCTTTTAGGCACAAGCTAATTTTCAAACATTGTAATTTAATGTCACTTGCTTACTTACATTCGAAGTTTTTTCAGAAGCCTAAATAACAAATTCTTTGTTTCTTCTCATATTAAACCCCCTTCGAGGATGTATTTACAAAAATACTGATACAACTAACTTTTATTATAAACAAAATCCTTAACATCTATTTCCCTATTTCTTACTTAAATATTACGAACTTCAATATAAATTCTTCTTCCATGTATAACCCCCTTAGGAGATGCATTTTCAAAATTTACTTTACAATGCCTCTCCTCCCACGTCAGGGTAGTATTTACACACAGGCTATCTAGGCTGCAGCCTATGGGCCCGCACCACAACGGGGCCCACACCACAAAAAAAAAGGATAAAAAATTATTTTTACTGCACTGTGATGCGAGCCTTCTTATAACAGACAAGACTTCCAAGTGGACTTTGTTAGCAAGGCCTGAATAGCTTCCCTTTATTGCTTATTAGAATTAGCTGAAACATGTTTAAAGTTATTATTGTTTAAAACATATTAAATTTGTTTGGAAAATATATTTGGTTATGCAAAAAAATAATAATCTAAATTTTATTGGGTGCGAGGGAGTGGGTTAGAAATGCTTGCGCATCCCCACCCTCCAATTCTTTTCTCGAAAGGACCCACACCATAGGTTTAGCCTAGGCGTCCACATATCGTAAACGCGGCCCTGCCCCACGTTATGCAAGGAACTCTTTTGCCAAATTCCAGGCTTCTAGGTCCAACGGTTCAAGCTGTGCGCTATTGGTCAGTCATTGTTTGAATTTTATTAAGTAAGCAGCTTGTGTTCCATGCAAACAGTGAACTGTTCTCTGTACTAAACGCAAATCTAACTCACCAACTCACATAAATTATTAAACAGTTTTGACAAAGAAGCACATAATAACACCTTTAATACAGTTATTGGAAATGTTTCTTACATTATAAAATTATAAAGTTTACATTATTGTGTTTTTTTTTTTTTTGCAAAATCATTTAAACGAGAGATGTTGGATACTTCAGTTAGTTCAAGGGACAATTTTATGATTTTACTGAAAATAAGTCTCTGACCAAGTTAAATAAAGTACATACATGTTTACAATTCATCTAGATACAAAATGTTAGGTCCCATTTTTTACACCTTGAAGGGTACCGAAACACGGTAGCAATAAGGCAGTTATGTATTTAAAAGTTACATTTCGGACTTTTCCGTGTTATTTTAGGAACTAAAAAGTTGGAATCTTTTGATTAAAAAATTTATTTGACACATATTGCTATAAAGATTTCGTTGCAATACGTATTTATAAATGAATTTACAAGGGAAGAGGGGGAGGAAGACGAAAGAATCAGCATATTAATACGTCGAGGTCTGATTGATGTATTGCGTAATATGAGTGACAGAAAATAATGGTGATTTATTAGATAGAAGAATTCTTAAAACGTATTTTACTGTCATGTTAATTGACACGCACTAAATAATTCCCCTTTACAACGAATTCGATTAAGTAACAGATACATTTGATAGCCCAATAAACTGAAACAAGAAATTAAGAATTAATGAAAGATTGATTGTTGTAACATAAATCACTTCTGTTAAAATAACTGATTCGTTTCACACATATTATTAAGTTACGCTGAAATGAAAAACTGAATCAATTTATTGACATAATAGTTAACCTGGAAAGAAACCGCAATAGAATATTTGGTAGTAAACAACTGAACATTTTTAAAGACTTGGTAAACAATAAGTGCTGATAAAAACATTTGAACAGTGGATTGTACAGTAAAATCTCACGCTTTAAAACATAGGTCCTTTTTATCATTTCATATTTTCACTTGCAAGTAGTGTAATTAATAACGAGTAGGATGGGAATAATTCTATAACTAGATTAGCATTGTACAAGAAAAATTTTTCCATACTTATTCACTACAATAATTTCTATGCTTGTACATAAAGAAATATAAATACTTTTGATGTTTGAAAAA
>PNEQ01034398.1:28606-87388 GCA_003012365.1 Medauroidea extradentata
AAAAAAAAAAAAAAAAATTGAATCGGGTCAAATAAATCAAGGAACAAACAGATAATAAATAAAAATAATAAAAAAAAATCAAAAATATAAAAAAGAATCCCATGTTAACATGCGGCACGACAGTGAGACGAAACAAAAACACAGTAGTTTTCCAGGCAGACAGTATAACGACGTTTCGGGAACTGGAATCCGTTCCCGTCATCAGGTAGACACACAGGGTTCAGGAACACGAGTGCGACTGGTGATTATACTGAATGGAATACAACAGTGAACTACCACAGTTTCATCTTACCCAAGTAGCGCCTTAGGTATTCCCCCAGAGGTTCCAACCAGCCTCTGTACTGAGTACTCAAATGAAAGAAAATACATTTTAAATTAAATTGACGCACATATTGTGTAACTAATTCATAACTGTTGAGATTCTTATGGGTCGTCAGATTACTGGAAGCGATGATTCGTAAATGCCATTGTATTTGGCCCACTTCAAAGTAGACTTCAAGTTCACTTGAGACGGCATGAGTAAAGTACCAACCGAAAACATTTACATTAAACCCGTGCCGGATTCATAATTTTGGTGCGCCTTTGTGTTTTTCTTTAGAATGAAATCGCCGAAAGTTTTATTTTTGTGTCAATAGATATTTTTATATTTTTTTGCTGTTTATAAACTATAGATTCGTGAAAATGTTAGTATAACTAAAAAATCACCACATTTTGTGGTATACAAAAGCTAATAAAACAAAAACTACTTGAGGTAGGTTATTGTATTTTGTTTGTGAGTAAGGATTTATGTAAACGTAAAAAAAACTACGCAGGTTTTACAGTGGGAAAATATTATGTGAAACCTTCTTTTGATATTTTGTTAAGAAAAAAAACCCTCCAAAATTACACTTTTCACATCTAGGTGAAATCGGGTTTTAGACTAATGGTAAAAAATATCATTGCTGCTACTACTTATTGCCAAAGACAATAACAAACAAGCTTCGGCTGCAAATACACGATGGCTAATTCAATACCACAAAAATGTACACATGCAAATAGTATAATAATTGTACAATTTTTTATTCATTTTAAAATATTTTCTGTGGCTGAAATAAAAACATGTAATAACATTTTTCATTGTAACTCCTGCACAGTGTATAACCCACGTTAATATATATTATAGTTTCCGAAAATACAGCTATATCAAACTTTGTTGAAGACTCTGAAACAATTTTTAAAATCAACTCTGCTACAACACTGTCGACAGTCATGCAGTGAATATAATGAATAGTTAAATAATTTAACTTCCTTTTGAAATATTTTTGTGACCATTCCATTAAATCGTCTTACTTTTTACAGACGAGAGAAATCTGGCAATAAATGGTGTAATGTAATTGTTTTGTGACAGTTGGACTGCGTTAGTACATCCCTGTGTCTCTGTTTACATATGGCTGTCGAAGGATACGCGGCAATGTTTGCAAAAGTATTCTACAGTTAAACTGTAAACATCTAGACCACGAAGAAATTCTGTTACACCGTGCATTACTTTAAATATTTGAGGCCAGCACTGTTATTTTCATTCTTTTTAAACCTTGCGATTTGCATGCCTCAGAACTGTACCGTTTCCCCGGAATCTACAACTGTAGTAAACTCCTCAGCCCGTAGTAAGATTCACGGGGAATCGTTTAAAACAACTGGATAATGTTGGCTCTACTGCAGTATCAGCAACTCATCCTTTTACGTTAAAGACTTCTACTGCACGACCTGTTTCTATACGTATTCTTCTCTCGGTTTTAACACAGATGAAGATTGCAGTGTATGTTTGTGCTACCTGCAAATAAGTGAACATTTCAATGAACATGGTTATTGTTGCTTTAATGTTTATGTTAATGCCAAACTATATAAGAACAAAATATGAAGAGAGGTTTGTGCGTCACACAAAACATGCAAACATTTTAATTACGATGCTGTACTATAGTATTTGTTACATTCCAAATAATCTTTCACTTTATATAAGTACAGAGGTAATGTTTGGTGTGAAATATTTCGTTGCGTAAACAGTTTATGTTCCACAAGTTGTTACTATAACTCGCGTAAATAAAAAGCAATCGATTTCAAATTTTAAACACGAAGTAGTTTTACTTCCCTTTTAAACCAATTTTTGTTCAAGCGCTTTTTTAATGTCAGTTTTCATTGTCAGAAATTCCGCAGATATGAGAAAGTTGTTCTATGGTTGTTGTTCTGTCTTGAACGTTTTTTGGAAGTTGAAACCAGTTTTTTTTAAACAAAAATTTATAGGTAGAATTATTTCAGCTTGCTAGGTTGCATATTTAGCGTTCACAGCAAGTAAACGTATATTAAGACTCGTCCAACGTAGAAAGAAATTATGCATGTATTATGCATAAAAAGGGACATCATTATGTGATAATTTTTCTACTTTACAATGAAGGTAAGAGGTACGAAAAATGGCAGCATTTTTAGGGAGTTACATTATAGTTTCTGATGTAGAACGAAATAAAAACAGAAATTGCACTCCAATATTAACTATGATCAGGTCAGTCGATGACATCATGTTCCTGCGATGAAAGGTAGTATCTTACGTGTTGAAAGAACTGAGGAGCTGAAATGAATGATACACATAAAAGGACCGGGTGAGTGAAGGAGCTTGGTCATCTTCAGTCTTTGGTGAGGGGTGGTGACACGTGAGTGTGGAGCAGAACCGGACTGCTCTGGGCGAGGGAAGCGGGAGAACCCCGAGTAAACCCTCTGACCAACGGCATCGTTCGGCACGATTCTCGCAGGCGAAAATCCGGTGACCGCCCCCGCCGGGAATCGAGCCCGGATCGCCTTGGTGGGAGGTGAATGGTCTGACCATTCGACCACCGCGGTCACTCTCAAGAGACCGAAATATAACCAATAATTTGGGATGTGAGAGAATTTATACATTATATATACATATCTAAATATCTCAAGCATACATGACGGTATAGATACTGCTGGTAAAATATAAAGTACGGAAAAGTACCCTTAAAATCATGGCACGAAATGTTTTACTCTTGTTATAGCAAGGTATATATATTGGTTAACATGATATTTGGTTAAAAAAAAAAAAAAAAAAAAAAAAAGAATGAAGCTGTAAAATAAGACATTCTTTTACTGTTCATCGTGGATGAATCTCTGTTATGTTTGGGCGCTGAATCAATGCAAGAAACATAGATATTATAAATAACATTATTGGATACAATAGGTATTTAAATATAAATATAATATTCACATATACTCAGAGAAGGTGATAATTTTTAAAACCGAAGCGTATCGTCATGTGGACGTAAATATGAGATAAAGAGCGTTCAAGTTTTCAAAAACTATTTAGTGTGTTATTATATTATTTTATTTTTGTCATATTTCATTATGAGAATGCTATAAAATGAGCAACTTAACTTTTTTAAAATTGAATTATCCCCAGGCCTAACCACCGTCGGAACTGAGACCCGGGTCGACTTGGCGTGAGGGAACCCACAGTGCACAGTAGCTCTGCCACGAACACACGCGTATTACAGACCTAACTCTCTGATTATGTACACGAGGATGTAGCTAACACTGCGTTAACTACATCCACACAGACGAGGGGATAAACTGCACTGCACCAAATTGCAACCCTCAGCGGCAGCGTTCAAAGGAACAAAGAGCAAACGTTTCAAGGGCACCACAGCCTGCGGGGCGGCTGCATCAGAGAACGCCGACAAATTAGATGGGTTCCTGCAATACACCGTCGTCCTGCGCAAGGAGTCAGCTTACATTTTCATTACTTTGCAGCCGGATTAATTGGCGTCGGAAGGATAAGGCAAATGAAGTACGCTGGTCGGACGTGGGCGATGGTGGTATTCCAACCATGACGACTCCTCGCCCTTAATCATTTCTCCTGCCTTGTTGTTCAAGGTGCTGAGAGGACCTGCCTGAAGAGGTTAGTGGCGAGGAAGGGGGGGGGGTCACGCCCCTTTTTCCTGGTCAGAGGTCGCGAGTCTCCGTTTTTCATCTCCCGTCGTTTCATCTTCGTTCATTTCGTCGGGCCTGGAGGAGGAAGCCGGAAGTGAAACGCCCTCGTACATCCTCCACTAACAGCGACGTAACAGCTACACGGTATAAGAGGGAGATGAGTGTTTTGGTAGACGGCGTAAGGCCTAGAAGTGCGGAAGAGGTAAGGATACCACAGCACACGCATCAAGCCTCACCCAAGCCTCTAGGCGCAAGTCGCAGAACTGCCGTCGACAACTCACCTCTACGAGACATTCAATGGTGACCATACAATTTTATTACGTAACATTAACGATGAATGTGCATTGTACATGCCAATGCCATTTTTAATGTTCTATGCCAAGATTTTTATGAACAGCAAAATTTTCGTAAATTTTGGCAGCGAGAAAGTATGCTTTAAGGTCGTTCCCGTTGCGAAAATTCATAATTTTCATTTGCACGACATAGTGTTTATTTATAGATGTTACTTACGTTTGTATTTTCCACTTGTAAATTACTTTTAGCTATCACAGTTTTCCCAGCGCGGCATGTCAAAGTCAGAATTTGCAAGTTACGGGAACATTGGCATACCAAAACCAAGTGACTTACTCGAATGAAATATTTTACACTGAAATTATATATTTTTAGGCAATATGCTAAAATATTTAAAAACCCACAGCAAAATCCTTTTGTCATTTTTAAAATTGCCATAAATGAAGTAAATTGGCATCACTCTCCTATTTTTTTTTAGGGATGAAGGATTTTAATTTCATTGTGTGTGTTAAAATCTTTTAGCATATGGCCTAAAGCATCTCGGTTCAGTGCAAATTATTTCCGTCAAGTAAGTCGATTATTTTTTATTATTCCTTTGTTCTCGTAACTTGCAAATTTTTACTTTGTCATTTCGCTAATTTTTACAAGTGGAAAATGTGGTCACAAGTAACGTCTATGAAACGAACACAATGCCGTGCAAATATAAAATTTTGCATTTTTTGCTACGTGAACAGCCTTTGGAGGTTCCATTGTTCCAGGCGCACGTACGCAACCCGCATTAACTCCTTTTAAGTCAAGGCTAACCATGCTATCGTTATTGCAATAATAGTTGTTCAAAACAGTTTCACTCGTAGAGTTTTCGCGGTTAAAAATTAAAACTGCCTTCAAGCAGTTTATTTTCAATTATTATTTGCGATTAAAGGCCTACGGAACACTTCTTAACAGCGAAAAGTTTTTGTTACTCTTAAATTACTAACTGAAAATTATAAAGTAAAAATTATGTGACTTTTGACATTAATGTTTCCACAGGAAACACATACAAGACCTGTCTTTACTATTTGAAATATTGTAAACATTGTAAAAATCGTCGTAGGAATATAATTCAACTTTCTTTATGTCTGGTATAAAATTTTTTGTATTTGTTCAATGTGATATTTTAATTGAAATTGCCAGGGCGGTTAAGTGAGTGAGTGAAGAGGTTTTGGTCAACGCTCAACATCGAGGTCTCCAGCGCTGGTGAAGGGTGACATGAGGTGAGCATGGAGCGGCGCCGGAATGAAAGGGCGGGGAAAACGGGAGATCCCCGAGAAAACCCGCCGACCAGCGGCATCGTCCGGCACGATTCCCACATGCAAAAATCCGGGGATGACCCCGCCGGGAATCGAACCCGGATCGCCTTGGTGGGAGGTCTGACCCCTCGGCCACCGTGGCCCAGGGCGGTTAAGGAATGTTATATTTTTGTGATTGATAAGTATTGCCACGGAAAAAAAAAAACAGAAAACAAAAAACGCGGCGCGAGGGACGGCGACCGGTGGGGCTCATTGTCTGCGAGCTAGCCTGTGATTGGTCAAGGGAGTTTAGGCGGGTTTTTCCACGTGGTGCGGCCGTAGGTAGACGCTAAGGGACATTCCATAGGAAGCCACGGAGGTAACCGGATCTACGTCGAGAGCACGCAGCACAGAGAATGTTTCGTCTGACCAGCTGAGCCCGCACGACGGGGTTTAAGACGGCGAGATACATAATTCAACGCTAAAAACATTAATCTACAACTATAGGTTTCTTGAAGCCAATCTGCGAAAGTTAAACAATAGCAATCCTAGACAATAGTTGTAGCCAACGTTTTAAACTAAATTGTTTCCAGTGTTACGAACTTCTGAGGCATTATCTCTGACACCGGAACCTCGTGCATTTAACTGCGGCGCAAGAGATCGCGCGTAACGAATTACTAATTCTGGATAAATATTTACTCATAAAGTTGGCAAATACCATTATATAGGATTGCAATAGAGTATTTTATCCATAATGGCTTCAAAAAAACCGTAGGAATCAACTGATGTTTTAAGCGTTTATTTATTTCTAAAACACTCTTAACTGTGCGTGTTGAGGGCCGATATTTTAACAATGTTTTGTAAATTACAAAAGTGGTAGTTTCCTGGAGAAAGGGCACATCATTTGTGGTAAAGTAGACGATATAAGTACACTCGTAAGCTGTTTCGCGTGCGCAACAAATTAATTTGCCGTGTTTTAAAATTATAATTCAATTTGAATTTGATTTGTGAAGTTACACGAAACAAGTCTAAAATAGACCAGCCGGTGGGCAACAACATAATACAAATTTATAAATGCTTAATTAATGTTTCAGTAATGTCTGAAATTTACATGAAAAATGCCTTTTGTTCCATAGGCTGCAAGTCTGCACGTTTCCGCATGCGTTTTCGTGCATCGTAGAGTAGAAAATTACTTTCACTCCGTGTGCTTGTTTAGTTTGCTTGTTACGCATTCCGCTTTCTTACGCTTCCTTGTCATTGCAGATCGGCCAACATCACTATTCTTTTTTTTTTTTTTTTAATCGAAAGTAATTTCCATTCGCTGTAGTAAATATATGATGTATCTCATAGCACATTTATCCCCTGTAAATTAAATTATTTTTTCACGCGAATCCGGTCTTATTTTGGGTCGTACGGAAAGTAATAGCAAAAAAAAAATTGCTTTGACTTGTTAGTATGCAAAATTTATTATATACGAAAATATTGTGTTGAATGAAAAATTCATCAGAAATAATGCATGTAAGTTGAAAAGTATTCAGCACAAATAATAATAAAAAAACCCTAGAGCAACTTTACATTGTCTCTGCTTTCTGCGTTGATCGTGTTTCAAATGTTTATAGTCATACCAAACATTAAATAAATATTTAGAACACTGTGAATTTTTTTTTGTATTTATTATTTTTGTTACGGTTACTTATGGGCTACAGAAGCTTTGAATGTATCTGACAGAATTTATCACTGCTTCCATCTTGGAATGAATACCGAATGGACTTATTTCTTAAGGGTGTTCAAGTGCGATAAACTCATTATTTTATATTTTTATGAAATATTGTTAGTTTTATAGACGATACTTGTGAGAGTATTTAACTCTTATAAAAAAAATTTTTAGCTCTCATAGTTTTCTCATAACGGGGTGTCAAAGTCAAAATTTGCTTGTTACGCTACCATGCAAATAGTGAAAACCAACTGACCTACTTAAACAAAATAATTCGCTGTGAACTTACATCCTATGAGCTATGCAATAAAACACTTAAAAATACCCACAACGTAATATTTTGAATTTAAAAAAATCGCAAAAGTACAGAAAAAAGTTGCAAATAAAGCAGTTTTTTAAAAAATACAAAAACAGTTCGCGGGATTTTTTCAAATGTTTTATTACGTAGTCCATAGTATGTTACTTCACTGTGAAGTATTTCACATAGGTAAGTCAATGGGTTTTCACTATTTGCTTGGCAGCAGAACATGCCAATTTTGACTTTGACGCACCGTAATGATAAAACTACGCCAGCTAAAATTGTTTCGTAAGAGGAAACTGCACTCACATGTATCGTCTATAAAACTAGCACTTTTTCATATAAATATAAAATATCTTTATCGTACTTGAACACCCTTAAGGGGGCAGCCTAGTACGTGTTTAAAATGAGTTGCAAAGTGTTAGCTTGAAAATAAAACTTACTATAAGTACATCCGTTAGTTTACCGTACTACAATGTAAGCAAATAAGAAACCAGTATAATGACATAAATATAGCTACATTTATTATTCGTCATCCACGGGTATAGCAATAGTTGGTAACACTTATTTTAAATGTAAATTAAGAAACACGCCTGTGGTATGACATTATAAGGAAGGTTGGAAACGAAGTTTTAGAAATACAATAACCCGGGGTTATGTTAATGTAGTGGGTAATTTGGGTCCACTAACATTATTGGTATTTATGTCGTTTATTGAAATGTTAACTAAACGGGTCAAATGAATTTTTGAACTCTCTAATCCAGTAATGTACTTTTTCAACAAAAGGCCCAAAATACAATATTTCGAATGGGTCGAAGTAACCCCGCAAAGAACCAATATAATATCGGTTTACCGTAGTACCTCTGTGTATTACGTAAAACGGCTAATATATTAAAATTATTTCAAATGCATTGTTGTTCATAGATTTATTTTCAAGAAATGTAGTGAAATATATATTTAAACTCAGCATATGTTACATAACAACGGATTAATGATCGATGACTATGTACGTCGGCTTGCAGTACAGCCATTGGCCTAGCGCGTCGTACACAACGTGGGATATGTGTTTGCATTAGTTTTTACGAAACCGACGTAGATATTACTTAGTGTGGGATTGCGAACTACTATTTTAGTTTTACAGGTGTTCTTAGGATTTATGCCATATTTTGTGTCTTGTTATTTTGTAGTAAGTGTTATTTTAACCGTTAATTTCTGATAAGTGAATTGAGTACAGTGTAGAAAGAGGCGACCGGTCGTCAACTGAGTGAGTAGAGATTCAGGTCAATCTCTTCATCTAAGACACTTGTTGTTAAAGCCTATCGCAAACCTTCTTCGTGGTGATTTGCGTAGGCCTATTTGTTGAAGTGTTAACACAAGCACAATACAATATTCCCAAGTACTCTGAGATTATTTTGTTTACTTACAACTGTCAATCTAACTGGCTTATTTGTGCAGTTGTTTTGGTTATATGGACGGACGCATATATTAGATACGTGGTAAAATAAGAGAATAAACTTGAACTTTCAACAAGTCGTAAAATTGTAATTTGCAGTTCAACATACGTTAGGAATGGTAGGTACCAAGTTTAAAGGAGCATTTATTAGTATTATATGGAAAAAAAAATTAACCTAGATATTGTCTGATAATCTAAACACTTTTAATTCGTGATAAATAACACTTCCTTTTAAAAATATGGACTTTTTATTGGTGGGAAATTTATTGTACACATTATTGGTTGTATAACGTACATGTAATTTTTTTGTGATTTCAGGTAACAAAGATAGAGCACATAACTTAAAAGTTTTAAAAATTACAACTTTAAAGCCATTTTAAAATTCTATAGGATCTACTCGAAAATTAATATTTGCGACTCGCCCGAATATGTAAGCCTATGTGTTAATCAGACTATGTAATACAAAGTTCTACTCTACTGACGTTTTCATAACGTTTGATTTAAGAAAATCTGGAATGTGTGTGTGGCATTAGTTTATTGTGTTCAACTTATATTACCTGTTATTGTGATACATGATATTTTACGAAGAACTAACGGTAACCTTAGTTTTTACTACATTTTCAGCAAATTCTTTGCTCTATTAGATTCTCAACTCCAACATTGAATAACGTTTCTTTAAGTAAGTGTAGAATTAGCAGAAAAATACTTTTGATTACATATCCTACGCCTGTTTTATTTTTCCACTATTAACTAATGTTTAATTTTTAAAATGGGTCAAAATTAATATTCTAACAGTAATTTTACTTTAGAAACATATGTATATATACATTTTTTTGTGGCAGAATAATGGTCCTGGCCTGGTTGTGAGTTCCTTTTCAACCTTTTTTGTATATTGTGCATTGCTACAAGCCTGCCACTATCATAAAATGTTCTTTTTCGTCTCAGTATAGTTTATAATTTATTTTCGATACTATAATTGTTTACGACATACCAACGGCTTTTTTAATCACAACTATTGAGTCACAGGCTGAAATTTAAATGTAATGTAATATTCCTTGATTTTCAAACTAAACACGCTAGTTGCACTAGTGACATGCCAATTTGACAAATTTCTAACAATAAAATAGCAGTGTGGCAGTCACATGGCATTTCCCACATGGCAATGTTTTGTTTACTTTGGCCGAAGACCGCGTGTTTAGTTTGAAAATCGATCCATGCTAGAAGCAAGGCTTCCAAAAAGTATCAAGTTACCGTATGGAACCTATATCACTATCGGGCTATCACACAAATTGAAAACACCTTTCCGAAGTCCTCCAACCCATGTAAACAACCACCGTACGAGCGTCGTCTGCATGGAGTAACACGGCACAGAAGTGAGCATTATACTCTGAGGGCGACACTTGCACTCTAAATCTGAATTAGTGAATATGCACTGATTCACGCCGGTGGATGGAGCAGTATCAATAAATTGAATAACTGAGAAACCAATGCGAAATCGGTGACTATTCATTGATTCTAATAAGGAGTGCTAACATTTCATAAGATAATTAGTGAATATCCACAGATTTTCAAGTAATTTTTCACTGATTCATTAAGTGAAAACTATTTTTTGAAAACAACTGAAAAAACGGTGAATATTCACTTATTCACTTGTGAGATGTTGGCACTCTTAAAGGAAATCAGTGAATATTCACTAATTAAACAGTGACTACTTTCACTTATTCAAATGGTTGAAACTGCTGCATTCATCAGCGTGAATCAGTGAATATTCACTAATTCAGATTTAGAGTGTACCCGCTCATCATATGCCGTATTATCACCACTACTAAAGCAATGAACTGTTATAATATTTGAATATGAATTAAAAATGACAAACATTAATTACATGCTTCTGAAAAACATCGTTACTCCACTTACCAGTCTTACATGCCTACAACCAGAGACAACTAAACCCACCGTATTCACGAGTTCCATAGAACACAACCTCTCTCGTCCAAGAAAAAAATGTTCCAAAAAAAAAGTAATAAATATTGCAAGCAGCAGGTGCCAACCTACAAAAACAAAATTGTCTCTCTACTCAACATGAACTAGCGTGCCAACTTTCAGTCGAATCGTTCTTGCTATGGGACTCGAAGTGGGGTCTATACAGATGTTGCGAAAATTCATGGCGATATTTTGGAGGAACAGTCCTGACATCTACAGGAACAAAAACATATATTATTACGTGAACATAATGTGCGGGAATGCAGAGTTCCTGCACCACAGTTCACGATGCATCGAGGGTAGGCTGTATGTGTAACTGCGGAATGCCACTGCAGCTATTGTTAAACAGTAGGCATTGTCCGATAGCATTCCCAGTAAGATGATCCAGCTGTGTTATTTGTAGAGAAACATTTTGTATTGTAAAGAAGTAATTGTCTTAGATTCTGTGGGTGGTGGTACTGTCCTTGTTGTTGTCAAGTCCAAAAATGTTATAAATGAACTATACTGTTACGCTGCCCTTTTGTTGCATGACCAAATTAAAAACTGGTATATTGCAGCCGAAGACTAACAATTGTAAACTTCAGCAGGAGTGGGGGGAACGATAAAAAACATTCGTATAGGACATCACATGTTATGGGCTGCAATATGGAGCCGTCAGCATTGGTCTTGCGTTTCTTGGTCAAGTCAAGTGTTTATTCTATTGAGTTATTAAAGTAAGTATATAAATGGCGGCTTCACCAAGGCAATAATATTAACATTTCACTTTATTACACCCAGGGGAGACTCTGACACCCCGTTATGAGAAAACTGCGTTAGCTAAATTTGTTTCGTAAGAGAAAACTGCCCTCACAAGTATCGTCTACAAAACTAACACTATTTCATCAAAATATAAAATTACGATTTTATCGCACTTGAACGTCCTTAAGGCCGTTTAACAACTAGGTCTCAACAGCTGTAAAGGGTGAAGGGACAGCATAGCATTCGTGCCCGAGCCGGAATTATAACTTAGGACCTTTCACACTGTAGACCGGAGCCTAACCGACTATGGTACGGAAACCGGCCCGCCTTTCCAGACTGCCAACTTTCAAAATGTATAAACAGGATGTATGCGAAACTCAGATACAATATTGGGCACTGAACGTAGCTACAGACTTTCTACCAGTAAAATTATATGTTCACCGCTTTATATCCCCTTCGTCAAAATGGATTTACGAGAGTTTTGCATGCTAGTTCAGAGCTTGGCTCGTTGAGGTGAAGCGGCATTTGTTGCGCGCTTTAACGTCGCCCTTAAAACTCCGTCACTACTGAGCCTCTAACGAGACATTTCCTTATGTTGGAATCACGTAGGCGCGACAGAAGCGGCACTACCATGCGACACTATAATTAAAAGACGCCCGACCATCTGCACCGAGGTTGCAGTAAAACCAGCTCGACAAAAATGACTGATGAGACGCAAATTCCGAATATAAATTATATCGAATTCATTTGAGTTGGAATTTAATTTTGTCCGCAAGCGTTGGTGAAGCTGGTAAGTTGGCAGTAAATAGCGTTTATTTATTTTAACAGAGATATTGATGCTTTATCATAAGTAAATCGTTAGATTTTTTACTAAGCAGAAGTGTAATTGATCCATTATTTCCTCACTTCGGAATGCCAATGGTGTATTACAAATATTTTACAAATTAAAAAATATGAGGGAGAACTGAAATAGCCTTCTGTAAACATCTGTGGCTGACGTACTAGAGGCTAGGTGAAATATTTACATGAGATATTTTCTTATTATTTGTCGCGTGGCAGTCAAACTTGTATTTTGCAATGACGAACATTTTTAGCATCGCATCGTGACCGTCGTGTCGGATCTGTAGCGCCTGTGAGATTCCACCATTACGTAGTTTTATCGTCCGTTGCACTACAACCCAGAGCGAAGATGTTGCCAACATGTATTAACCGGGATGAACAGTTTGACTCCAGAAGTTCGTGAAGCTAGCCTCCAGCTACTCGTGAGAACTTGCCATTGGAGTTAGTTTGAAAACTGACGCTCGGGTTAATTACTCTGTCACGGCCACCTATGTCGCCTAACCGCTCGCTCTAGACTGCCGCCTACGAACACGTGTTCTGACGTTCGATTATAACCCGCGAGGAATGAGTGACGCGATTTCTTAACTAAGGGTTCCACGACTGAATTGATCACTAATTAGTTAAACATACATAAATACCTCACTAGACCTGCAAGTTCATTGACGAACACGCATGCAGAACATTAGTGCAGGATTCTCAATAGCGCGATGGACACGATGCAGACACTAAAAAGTCTCGTTATTGCGAACATTAGTTCGTCTGCCGCCCGAAGAATACTGCATAAAGTATGAAATGTAAAATAGTTTCTTGCCACTGCACAGAACCTCTTGTACGACAGACGTAGAAGTTTACTATCTTCCTGTTTTTTTTTTTTTTCGTTTGTTTGTAATATATATTGAATATAATTGACATTCCCAACTGTGAAAATAACGACACAATTAAACGTTGTCTTAAAAATATTGTGATTTGCTTACAATAAAAAGGAAAATTCCTTGTAAAATAAATGTACGAAAATTACTACGAACGCATTAGTTTTACCAACATCTCAGCAGATAATTAAATTCCACTTTTTTATTTGCTTTGACTCGTTTGCGATCCGAATAAAACATAAATACTTTCTAATCGGAATTCGCAACGCGTAGGCGATTTTTGTCGTGCTGACGTGAAAAAAACCTCGACGCTGATTGGATGATAACTATTTTATTCGCGTCGCACTCATCGCGTTGCGTCCATCGTGTTGTTGTGATTCCAGAATGAAACATCGAAAGTCGCAGGTAATTACTATTAAAAGAGGTTAACGTCATCTTGACAGTTTGGCCATTAGATACGGCTCAGAAAGTAACAGTGAGGGAAGCGTCCATGGCCGGTATTGTAAGTAATCACGTCAGCAATCGCATATACTGCTTTCGGAACTCTTAGAGAACACAAATAGGGATTGCAGATCAGGGAATGGAAACTACGCTTTTCTAAGCAGAGAAATTTAAAAGATTTTATCACTGATTTACAGAGATGGTTAGCTCGTAAGCACTGATTAAAAGTATGCGTGTACACAACAACAATGTGGACGATATTTGCAGACTACGTAAAAATTACTAACTAATGCAATAGTTTTTTAATGTGGCAAAACACAATGTTGAATAAATGTAACAACACTACTTTTAACAACAAATTCTGCAGCAATACGTTGAAGTGGCTTACTAAAATTCCTCACAATTCCCAAAGTTTTGTTTAAAAAAGTGTTCTGGAAATAATAGTGAATGTTTGTGAAAGAGTTGTGATGTATTTCTGATTCTTGTTTAGTCCTATATTAGGGACGTTTCTGTTTATACAACACGTAATTTACGCTTTAAGGGGTATGAAAAGGTAACATGTCGAGCTAACAACTTGAATATTAAATCACCGATAAAATCCTAACTACTAATCAAAATTCGATGATGTTGTTTTGCCGAGTAGATATTTTATCAGCAGACGTTAATTTATACAGCACTACTTCCGAGTAAAAAATCGTTTTTAGAAAAAATATTGACTTGAAACCTACAAAATCTCCCAAAATTGAAAACTGTCATTTTTGTAATTTGTAATATGATAATATCTAGGCCTATATAATAACTGAATTCCAAAAATACTCACGTTTTGATTTGAAAATAATTAGACTATCCTAAAATCTCCGCGAGAGGTTTTAGAATGTCAAAATTATTTTCAAAAGAAAACGCGAGTATTTTTGACATTACAACCTATCGGAATGGCGAATGTCCACGAAAATAGTTCATTTGTGATACGACACACGTATTAAACATGTTTTTGTAAAACAGAATAAGTTGAGCGCTGCTTACAATTTTCTGCGAGTCATTATGTCTCTGTCTTTACTAGTTTAGAAACCAAAACTTCCACGTCGCTAAAAACTAGTGTAAACATTTCACAACTATAAAAAACTTTACTCCTTTTGCCCAAATGAATACATCTAAGGGCGTTCACGAGGCAAAATTGCATAATTTTATATTTGAACGACGTAGTGTTAGTTTTATAGAGGTAACTTGTGACAACAATTTCGACTTGTGAAACATTTATAGCTCTCATTGTCTTCCCATAGCGGCATGTCAAAATCAAAATTTGTAAGTTACGCGAACATGCTAATAACAAAAACATGCTGACTTACTCGAATTATATAATTTACACTAAAATTAGATAGTATGGGTCATGTGCTAAAAGATTTAAAACCATACAACTAACTCCCCGTGTATTTTTAAAAAATGGCATAATTTACAGAAAGTTAACGTTACTTTCTGAATTTTTTTTTTTAATACGAAGGAATTGAATGTGTAATTTTATATCTTTTAGCACATGACCCATACTATATAATTTCAGTGCAAATTATTTCATTCGCGTACGTCAGTTGGTTTTTGTTATTAGCATGTTTCCGTAACTTGCACATTTTGACTTTGACCTGCCGCTATGGGAAGACTATGAGAGCTAAAAAAAGGTTCAAGATATGAAAATGTAGCCAAAAGTAACGTCTGTAAAATTAACATAACGTCCTTTTTGCCACGTGAACACCCTTAATTGATTAATATTGGTCTTGCGAGGTGCTCACTTAAAAATGAACAGTCTATAATAAATATCGCTTGAGGAACGCATCTGATAGCATCCCTGGGGTAGTCTTATAGCTGGGTGCCAGTAGGCATATGCTTACCATGAAATATGACGTGATATGAGGTCCTACGATGAACAGGCGCCGGAATGTGAGGAGAGGGAGTAACGGGAGACTCCCGAGAAAAACCGCTGACCAGCGGCATTTCCCGACACGATTCCCACACGCTAAAATCCAGGGACTGACCCCACTGGAGATTTAACACGATCGCCTTAGTGGGAGGCGAGTACTCTATCCACTGAGCCTAGGCTGTGTTCCAAATAGGTAAAATTGCACGCTCACGTAGTCGCGCTCGGAAGTGACGTCAGAGAGTGTTTTTCCAAATAGCAGAGTACGAGTGCGAGTATGTGTAGCAAGTATGTATGAATGCATGCTCGATGCATACTCTCAGGGCCACTGTTTATCTACGTCTGAGAGCATGCAAGGAGTGTGGTGCCATTCCAAATAAAGAGTACGCATAAAATACACAAGGAATTGTGGGAGGGAGTACGAGTGCGAGTATGTATAGCGAGCATGTATGAATGCATGCTCGATGCATACTCTCAGGGCCACTGTTTATCTACGTCTGAGAGTATGCAAGGAGTTAGAAGCATTCCAGATGAAGAGCACGCATAAAATACAGAAGGAATTGTGGGAACGAGTATGAGTACGAGTGCGAGTGCGAGTGCGAGTGCGAGTATGTCTAGCGAGCATGTGAGAATGCATGCTCGATGCATACTCTCAGGGCCACTGTTTATCTACGTCTGAGAGTATGCGAGGAGTGTGGTGGTATTCCAGATGAAGAGCACGCATAAAATACACAAGGAATTGTGGGAGCGAGTACGAGTACGAGTGCAAGAGCGAGTGGGAGTATGTGTAGCGAGCATGTGAGAATGCATGCTCTATGCATACTCTCAGGGCTACTGTTTATCTACGTCTGAGAGTATGCAAGAAGTGTGGTGGCATTCCAGATGAAGAGCACGCATAAAACACACAAGGAATTGTGGGAGCGAGTACGAGTACGAGTGCGAGTATGTGTAGCGAGCATGTGAGAATGCATGCTCGATGCATACTCTCAGGGCCACTGTTTATCTACGTCTGAGAGTATGCAAGGAGTGTGGTGGAATTCCAGATGAAGAGCACCCATGAAATACACAAGGAATTGTGGGAGCGAGTAAGAGTACAAGTGTGAGTGCCAGTATGTGTAGCGAGCATGTGAGAATGCATGCTCGATGCATACTCTCAGGGCCACTGTTTATCTACGTCTGGGAGTATGCAAGGAGTGTGGTGGCATTCCAGATGAAGAGCACGCATAAAATACACAAGGAATTGTGGGAGCGAGTACGAGTACGAGTGCGAGTGCGAGTATGTGTAGCGAGCATGTGAGAATGCATGCTCGATGCATACTCTCAAGGCCACTGTTTATCTACGTCTGAGAGTATGCAAGGAGTGTGGTGGTATTCCAGACGAAGAGCACGCATAAAATACACAAGGAATTATGGAAGTGAGTACGAGTGCGAGTATGTGTGAATGCATGCTCGATGCAAACTCTCGGGGCTACTGTTTGTTTACCTCTAAGAGCACACAAGGAGTGTAGTGGCATTCCGAATGAAGAGCACGCTTAAAACGCACAAGGAACTGTGGAAGCGCGTACTAGTACGAGTGCGAGTGCGAGTATGAATTACTTGGAACCCAGCCCTTGTGGCACCGATATTATTCTCCACTACAGTATCTGTTATGATGTAATAAGTAGCGCCCACCGAGTTAGTGACAGCAATTATTTTGGGTGGAGTCCCCAAAGGCTGCTGCCGTCCCACGAGCGTGACACGAAATGAATACCTTATAAGCGAGAAGCGAAATGAACGCTTAGTGTTGGTGGGAAGGGGGTGGATGTCATTCAATATCATTAAAGAGCGACGAGGTATAAAACGAGGTGGCCAAGAAACAAAGGTTAAATACTTCGGCGTACTCAGTCTGATGAAAATTTACTGAAAAGCTTTTGCGTACATTTTCGTGCATCTCTTCTGTTCGATTGGTTTCCCCAACTTGGGGGGGGGGGGGGGTGGGGGTAGAGGAAAAAGTGATGGGGGGGGGGGTGATCGGCGCAAGCCTGTGGTAATAAGGATGATTGCGTGGCTCCCTTAGCGCATTTGTCTGAGTGGGAGACGCTGTACATCGAGTGCTGGAGGATAATTTTACCAAGGCACTTTAAAAAGTCGTTCGGCAACACACACACACACACACACACGCACACACACATATATATATATATATATATATATATATATACATATATATGTATATGTATATATATATATATGTGTATGTATATATATGTATATATATTATGTAGACCTACATATATATGTATGATATACATATATGAGTGTATATTATGTACATATATATGTATTAAATACATATATATATATGTATTAAATACATATATTATACACATAAATATGTATATATGTATTAGATACATACATATATTATAATACATATATATGGTATATATTATATACATAGATATATATTATATACGTATATATATTATATATCACATACACATAATAAATATTTAATTTGCAGTCAGACGCTGTTTGTTTTGGCATATATATATATATATATATATATATATATATATATATATATATATATACGATCAGCTGTAATAAAAAACGGGGATGAGTTAGGAAATTATCTTAATGTCAAAATAAACGTACATCTTTACGCTATGTTTCCACATAATCACCGTGCAGATTGAGGTATTTGTCGTGCCGATGCACCAGTTTGCTGATACCCTCTGCAAAGAACGATGCCTCCTGCCTATTCAGCCACGTTTTAACAGTGTCCTGCAGTTCATCATGGGTGTTGAAGCATCGTCCTCCAAGCCACTTGTTCAACGTGGGGAAATGTTGGAAGTCACTCGGTGCCAAATCCGAATTGTAAGGAGGGTATCGTATAGTGTAAAGATGTACGTTTATTTTGACATTAAAATAATTGCCTAATTCATGCCCGTTTTTTATTACAGCCCATCGGAGGTTGAAGAAAAACCCTAGTGTACATATATATACACACACATACATATGTGTGTGTGTATCTTAATGTGTTATTGTTTAATATTTTTCGAACGTCACGTTTTTTTACTTCAAAACACTGTAACTGTGATTAAAATATACGAAATTGATGAAGAATAACTTCAAAAATACAATTACAAATCTGAAATTATAGTCTGAGGATAAATTTTAAGTTTGTAAGTTAATTTAGCACATATTTGTAAGGGAACTCACCCATATTACACGGAATATGCTTCCAAAATATGCAAAGAAACAGAAGTATGGAGAACTTGACCATCAGTTTAAATGCACCCTTCAGTCAAGTGTTTGCTAATTTTTTATTATTTTTCAAACGTTTTTTAAAAATACAAAATGTGTATGTAAAGGGTTTCTGTATGTTTGATACACTGTGGCATGTAGTTTTGATGTGATTTTTTCCATTTCATTATGTTTACTGGTTTTCAAGTTTTGCATGAAGTAAAAATATGCAAATTTTGACTTTGAACTAACATTATGGAAAAAACTGGCTGAGCTAAATTTTTTTCGTAACAGGAAAATGAACTCTCAGATGGTGTCTACGAATCTAACCCCATTTTATACAAAAATTGAATTATGATTTTTCCACACTTGAACGCCTTTAAGGGGAAAAAAATAAATAATTTTATATTTGCATGAAACAGTGTTAGTTTTGTAGATTTTTTTATATGGGAGGACATAATTACTCTTACAAAAAAAAATAGCTCAGCCAGTTTTCCCATAGTGGCATTTCAAAGTCAAAATTTGCATGTTTTCACTTCATACACCCCTCGAAAACCAACCAACGTAATGAAAATAAATCATTCACAGTGAAAGTACATGTTATCGACTAGGGCTTCACGTACATAAAATATCAATACAAATTATTTTTGTATTTACAAAAATACTAAAGCAAAAAAAATTAAATTTCAGAATTTTTTTAAAAATATAAAACATTATTTGAATGGGCAGGTGAGATGCAATTTTACTGTAAATTATTTAGTTTAGTTATGTTAAGTGCAGATTTTGACTTTGAAATACCACTATGGGAAAATTGGCTGAGCTATTTTTTTTTTTTTTGTAAAAGGATGATGTACTCCCAAGTAACTTCTACAAAAACTAGCAATGTTTCATACAAATATACAATTATGACAACTCACTTGTAACAGAGACTCAGTGTTGATATCAACACCTTATGAAGTAATATTAAAGAGACGGGTGTATCGTACACTGCTCTACCTTTTAAAAGATTCTGCGCCAAGAGTATCATACTGAAAAGGATCACTTTAACACAATTTTTTTATAATATCAGTAGCGTAAAAATATACGTTAGAGAAACTTAGGAGAGGACCTGAGACATGTATACACGTGTTTAACGACTGACATATGTTGATCAGTTTTCGAATAACCTTGTAACGGACATAGTTTATTTAGTTTCTTCACACCGTGTCTTTCAGCTTGGTACAGGTCGTTCGGGATAAGGTGAGCACTAAAGATTTAACATCTGAAAAAAAATCACTACACGCACGTTACTTTCTATTATTTTACACTAACAGTAGTAATCTTATTTGTTGTACAGTTGGTAGCAAATTGCCGAATGTAGTTACTTGTATTTTCCTGTCTAAATGCAACAATACTGACATTAAATCAATTAAATTCGACATATGTGTTTTATATAATTAATAAACTTTTTAAGTAAAACTCTATAGGTTCCTACTGATGCACAGTTTGTGTTACAAGCTCAAACATCAAGTGACGCAGGGGCCGCCGAGGGGTAAAGACCTCTCGCCTCCCACCAAGGCGATCAGGGTTCGATTCCCAGCGGGGTCGGTCCCCAGATTTTCGCATGTGGGAATCGTGCCGGACAATGGCGCTGGTCGGCGGGTTTTCTCGGGGATCTCCCGTTTCCCCCAACCCATTCATTCCGACGCCTGCCTCATACTCGCATGTCACCCCCCTCCCTTTTTTCCCTGGCAATGAAGACCTCGATGTTAAGCGCTGACCAACATCTCTTCAAGTGACGTGTCCAGAGATGTTAGATATTTCTCTTCGTTTAGCCGTTACGCGCGGAAAGATACGAATTTGCTGAAAATATATATTGAGCAGGGATTTCTTGAGTAATGACTTTATCCCGAATCAACTACAGGCAGAGTAATCAACACATAGCAATGCTATACATTTATTGTCACTCAGGTATCTGGAACATTGCATGAGGAGGAAACGAGACAGTAGGACGCCGCCTACCTGCGCGTGAGAGGCTCAAAAGCGACGGAGCTGTAAGGTCGACCTTGAAGCGCGCATCAAATGCCGCGTCGCCACAACGAGCCAAGCGCTGGACTAGCGTGCAAGCTTCCCGCCGAACGGTTTTTACTATGGGACACTAAGCGGTGACCATATAATGTAATAGGTGGAAAGTCTGCAATTAAGTTCAGTGCTGGTCACAATCTGAGTTTCACATACATCTGGTCAGTACATTTTAAAGTACGTCAGTCTGATAAGGCCGTTTTTAGCCACATTGGAGGGCATAGAAACGGTGTTTTTGATTAGCGTGGAGTATTAACAATGCAGTTCCGACCTTGTCTGAAGTTTGTTTTCTTTTCGTTCGTTGGCACAATGGGCACACGTGGAATTTTCTCGTAGAAAATAACCTGTTAACGAACACACTGCAACGCATTTGAAGCGTGAGATAGGCGGCCGCCTAAAGGGGACTGTTCACCTCAGTTTTCAACGTCTTTTATAATTTTTATATTTATACCAGATATTTTTTTATTTTAAACATACATTGTGATTAAATCTTTCTCTTAGGAAAATTTTGTATCTCTTATAGTTTTTGCGTAATGAGTAGTAAACGTCAAAATTTTCAGTTTACGATTTTATGCATGCCACTAAAACCGTAAAGTGCCAATTTTGACGTCTAAAATAAGAAAAAAAAATATCTTGTACAAACATAAAAATAAAAATAGACGTTGATAACTGAGATGAACAGCGCCCTTAAGAATGGCTGAGGGGGTTATATGCCACCCCTTGCAAGCCTTCCTTGTTTACCCCTGCCGGCGAACCCTGTCCACGCCCCCGCACTTCCACTCCGTGATGCGAGATGCAGGCTCAGGCAAGGCTTTGCGGCTATGAAAAGCTGCCCCTCGTTGGTTATGAAGGGTCAGAGAGGGTGTATAGTGGGGGGGGGGGGTGACGCCACCCCCTCGCTCGGGATGGTCCGCTGGGATGACGCCGACGTCTTTCCTCTCCCCTATCTAACCTCCCCCCCTGCCATGTAACCACCCTGACCTAACTTCTCCTCTTTCCGCCAGCAGGGATGAAGGGGGTGACTGTTCTCAGTTCATTTGTTTCCGATCGCTTTTTCAGGTTGCTCTCTACTGAGGTAGATAGATCCCTGTCGAACCTGAGCTATCGTACACTGTGGTTAATATTACATAACATCAAAGTGTCTTTTAATTTAATAATTTTTTTAACTAACGTTAGTTAAAATGTTATATTCTTGTGGACGTGTTAAAGTCGTATATACACACATTACATATTGTGTGTGTAAGTTTGGTGGGGGGGGGGGCAGTATAGCACGGCAGTTAGTCCCCTCTTGCGCTCAACAGATATCTTGCTTATCTTATTACTGCTATGGTTAGAAGCATATTATGGGCGCAGGTTAAAACTCCGAGCAGTCCAAACACTTTACTACGTTTACTTGACGTAACATACATAAAAAAATACTTAGACGTGGAGCGCAAGACGGGACTTTCCTCATGCAGAGTTGCCACACTGTGCATGCAAAATATTACCGTACAACCGTTTGTCACAATTGAAGGGTATGGGGAAATACAATGCTAACTCACAATTTTAAAATGTTTTGAGTTTTATGCTGGAACGCAATAGTACACTCATGCTGTACACTACGATATAAGAGATGAAGTAATATAACCACAAATGGCAGCGCAGTGCACAAATGATTCTATTGCAGGCCACGCTTTCGTAGCTAATTACACTAATAAAATAGTGATAAATATTATTTTGTTATTGTGCAGTTGCTTATTTTTCATTGGTTATACACTACACTACAGTAACTAAATCATAATTTTTTAAAGAATGATGATTTTAATTAAATTTCGTAGTCAAATTGTACCTTATCTTTAAATGTGCATAGCACAGTTGTGATACATTGTGGGTTACTATTGTCTCTCCCCATGCCCTTCATGTATTTTCACCTAAAATATAGTCTTGTGGTCTGCTTATAATGAGTTTGTTTCTTGACAAAAAATATAGATATAGTACATACGTACACGTACATATATATGTATGTGTGTGAGTTGGTGTGTGTGTGTGTTAGTGTGTGTGTGTGTGTCAGTGAAGAGGCAAGATCCCGTTCGAATTAGAATGTCAATGCTAGTAACTTTTAAAAAGACTGGAAACTTATGTATCAAAAACAAATAAATATTCGTTAATACAACGACAGTTTAAAATTATAAAACAATTCAGTAAATGTAATGCCATCCGAAGTACTACTTTTAATAGTACCGTAAAAAAGGGGTTACTAAACACCACTACATTAATTTCATTCTATGTGAGAATTTGAAGATACCCACCACTCTTAAGTACAGTTAACTACAAAAACTGTGTTAGGGTGAATGTCTTCAGAAATTTCAGATTTTTCTATCACTAACGCACAACAAACATATGTGGTGCAAAATAACGCCAAAACTATGCAACTTTATTGTTGGCCACGGCCGTAGAACAGGTCTGGACACTCGCCTGGAAAATTTACCCCCTTGTTGTTTGGCTGCAGTTCACCAAGTTACCGATAATGCTAGACATTTTTGGCGCTGCAATCAGGGCGGTCGGGCTCAAACTCCGCCCACTTCCCTCCTACTAAGATAAACAATTTATCAAAAGGTATTTTTTATCAATTTATGAAATAGTTTCTTCACTCACAATTTTAAATCATGGCTCCAGAAATCTTTGATTACTTTATGTTAACAATGGAAAAAAGTGGGCAGAGTTTGAGTCCGACCGCCCGGATTTCAGTGCCAAAAGTAGTACAACATTCTCGGTAACTTGACGAACAACAAGGGGGTCAAGTAAAATACATTGGTAAATATGCGAGTTTCCAGACATGTTCTTGTACGACCGTGCTGTTGGTCTATTGCTGAAAACACAGCCGAGTGGGAGGTTTTCTTCTGCACTGGTTACTGTTCTGTGCGCTGGCAGTACCGGCTCTAGACTCGCTGGCGAGGCCCCGTGTTTACGCGCTCACGGCTGCAAACGAGCTTCGAAACTTCCTTATCGCCACTGGTACTGGTGATGAGGTGGTTGCTGGTTGTTTACCAGCTGCGGGGGCTTCCGGGAACTGGAGCCCAGACCGACAGGCGTAATGGGACGCAGTTGTTCATCGTGTATTCCTGTTTGCGAGTCGCACCTGTTTACAGGCCGAAGGCCCGGTGGATTTCGCGTCGCGTGTCTGTTTTATTTTACTCGCCACCACGCCAGAAGGGCGTATCTCCAGAGTTGAGGGAAGCTACACAGGTGGATTTGTCAGACAGCCTCAAGTATCTCAGTTATAACGATTCAAAAAATACAATTATTTATTACTAATATATGCGTATTATCTTTAGAAAAAAAACACCTTTCAAATTTGCATTGCATATGGACGGTGTTATACATGATTAGTAGAGACGGAAATATTCGCGTATTCACTAACCTGTAGGCTAGCCTGCAACAATATTTATGAACTGAAGCAGACAGCAGATGCTCATTAGATGCTTGCTGTTAAAGTGATATAGGCTATGTCTGTATTAGTTACAATTTTATTATTGGCTCAGAGACGTCCAGGAGATGTCAAATATGTCAAAGGCCAAATGCGAAAGTGGTACAAACTAACAGTTGTTGAAATCCTAGCTTGTGCCCAAGTGAAAACGCGAATTTTTTCAGGTCTCTAATAATTAGACAACGTGCAAATTGTTACGCATGTCTGCAGAATTGAATCACTTAAAAAAAGTATTTTAACCCTATACGTTGAGATACTAATACTGACTTTATAGGACTAAAGTATTTTTTGTAAGACTGTTTCAGATCTGAATGTTTTATCATCTGATACCTGGCAATTGACGCATACATTGTGTTGCGTGTTGGCCGGGCAGCAGGCACATTACATCATGCTGGGTGGTCAGCCCTGTGAGTCAACCAGAGATGTCATGGGTTTTCTCATCTATGTCGCAACTCCCGAGAGACGTCATTGTGATTGCCCGATGACGCCAGTGCGAATACGTGACTATTAACAGTCACGAGTGAGGTGGTATCTATTTTTAGACCTCTGATCATCATATTGCATCACAGTTTGACGTCACTAAAGGGGCCGTATAAAAGCCTCGGTACTGCGCAACATGAGTCAGTCAGGAAGTGATAGTAAGGAAGTGACAGTCGGGAAGTGACAGTCGTGGAGAGTCTGGAAGAGAGTCTGGAAGAGAGTCGGGAAGAATCTAGTATTGTGCGGTCTTGTGGAGTCGTGACGAGTCAGTGAGTCTGGAGTTCGAAGTCTGAAGAGGGGCAGCGCCCTTGGAGGCGGCGTTGCCACTGGGGCGGCGATGGACGTCGTTAGAAGTGACGGGCCGAGAGGAGACACTGGCGGCGGCACAGATATGAGGTTCCAGCGCCTTGGGGGCGGAATCACGATGGCGCCGAGGCCGAAGTAACTTCGGCGGAGCTGACGAGGTGTAGCGACTCGAGGATGGCAACACGACGGCAGCGGTGGTCGGTGTCGAGGCTGAGTAACATCAGCGCCCTACAGAAGGGACACACAACACTCAGGTGTTGTGTCGGCGCAACTGAGCTGACGAAGTGTTGTGTCTCGAGGATGGCAACACGGCAGCGGTGGTTGGTGTCGAGGCTGTATGACGCCAGCGGGCTGCAGGAAGGACGAACAACACTTGTGGTGTTGTGTTGGAGTGCTGCAGAGGTGGTGAGCTGTGGAGAACAACACTGGCGGTGTTGTGTCGAGGAGGGAAGTAACTGGCTACTTAAGGAGACTCTCTATCTGGTGATTCAAGAGAAGAAGTGTTTCGAGAGTTCGCTTTTGGTCCTGCTCGGAGGAGGTGCTAAGCTTGTGCAGAGAGGCTGGTGAGGACATCTTGGTAATGTTAGGAAGACGTCTTGGTGACGTCGGAGTCTACTGCGAGGCTACAGGCACATACCTTCGGAGCAGTACTGGGTGAGACAAGAGGGCTTCTGCTGCGGGTCGACAGGTGAAGAAGGAAATGCGCGATGGGAGTCGAGCCGAAGACCTCAAGAGTGATGACAGTGGTGCACTCTGGGTGTTGCACTGTACATGGTGAGCCATCCTCCCTTAGGACTGTTAAGGTTGTACATTGTCATTATTAGAGAGACTGTTGATTGGATATATGACTGAACTTTTATTGTGATTTGTAGTCTTAAATTGATTAATGGTAAACAATTCTTTTGCTTTAATTGTCTAAGTTAATTAACGTTCTGTGGCACAGTAGTAATTGTGTGCGTAATTAATTGTGTTGTGAGAGTTATAGTTGATTACGGTTTCGTGTATTTCGTAGCTTTGTGAGCTATTAAATCCAGTACTTAATTTAACTCTTTTATTTATAATTATAAGACCTCTATCCCAAAAGAACTCATGGGTATTGCCCACACGTAAAGTTTGTGTTCTCCAAACTTGTAACAATAGTGTACAGATTCATAACATCGTCTAAATTACTCTGTGAAAAATTGGCATGGAAAAAATACCATATGAAATGAAATATTTCAAACTAGCCGGCGCCTATGCTTGTGTTATATGTCTGCAGGTGTAGTATGGTGTATGGCTTTCCTCAGTATTGATTGTTAGTGTCGTAACAGTTTTGCCCCGTGCTCTTGTGGTAATTAAGATTCTTACATAGGCATCAGATTATTGTTTGATGAAGCGAGATGGTGTCGAAAATTATAACACACTAGCTGTCCCGCCGCTGCACTGTCCATGTGGAATATTTTAAAGAAAAACTATAACGATATCTTATAATGTTAATGATATGTTGAAGACGCGGCGAAAAATATATATATTTGCGACTTTTCACGTCCCGAAACATAACGATACCTCACCGGTTAGAATATTGGTTTGTGGACATACGCCATTGCTCATGTTTTGCTGATCAAACCTGTGTTAAATGACAAAGTAAGAAAACGAACAAGAAAAACAAATATAAAACACACACAGAAAAAAAAGCAATCCCACAGGAATTCAGTCAGTTTTTTTTTTTTTTTTCAAAATAGTATTTGTTATATGAGACAACAAAGAATTCTAGAGATAGAATTCAGTCAAATATCGACACAACACCCAGACACAAATATAGAACTAGATTCACAATATGAAAAATGATGGAAATGGACGAAACCAGTGAACAGTGGACAACAAACAAAAAATAGCCTTGATACCTCACCAGGTTCCTGAGGTACCGAGGATATCGGGATAGTACATTTTACCCCTATGTATGCATGCCACACCACAGAGGGAAAAACACATACATATATGTACACATACTTCAAACAGAAAATCTACTCTTCTGCCAGCTGCCACTAATACGTGCGTACATAATATCACAGCAGTTCTTCGCCGCGTCTCCGGAAACGGAATTCGAATCCAAAACATTTTATTACAAGCGTTTCAAACAACTCCACCAAAATGGATCGTCAGAATTATTAAGGAAAAAAATGTGTATAGGCCTACAAGCCGGTGCCTAAAAGAGTGAAAATTTTTCACATATGTAAACTGTAGCCACAAGCAAGTCTATAGAACTAGCACTATGACGCACAAATAAAAAATTATGCATGTTTGCCACGTGACCACCCTTAAGTGGCCTCCCTACCTGCGCTTCAAATGCGTTGCAGCGAGTTACGACTGTTCTTTTTTCTTTAGAATTTATTTAACACACGTTTTATTTGTACATCTACTATAAGAACCCACACTCCGAACTAGGTCGCTATAATTTTAAAAATTCGGCACGTTTATTGGAAATATAATTTTCAGGCCCCTCGAAGTGGCGAAAAACGGCCTTTCCAGACTGCCGCATACGGAAAAATAACAACGGGATTCGAAAAACACAACTATAGAAACACGCGATAGACGTTGAAAAATGCTGCCCACAAATAAAATAATGTGGTCACCGCTTCAAGTCCCATAGGTACAGATGGTGAAAATTCGCGAATTCAATGACCTGCAGAGTAGAATCCATTCTACTATGCATACTCAAGCCCCGTCTACTCGTTCATTGTCTGCTGTTCCACTGAGTAGCAGCTGGTGGACAAATGATCGGGGCTTATGCATAGGATATTTGATTCTAACATGCAGGTCATTGAATTCGCGATATTTAACAATTTATACCCATAGGAAAAGGGATAATTGTAAAGCACTGCAGGCCAGCTGACTGGCTTACTCGGAGAGGCGATAACGTATTGAATACAACGGTTAGATGCACCCTTATCACTTCATCAATTTTCTGCCTCATATACACAAACTCAGCATATCTAGGGAGGGTCCTTAAGAGTTGGTGGACCTGGCGTGAGAGCCATGCTGTAGCGTGCTACGGAAAGTAATTTTTCTTTTATAACTATTAAATTTGTTTCCAATGCGTTTATGTTCAAAAATAAGACACACTTAAAACTATGTCCCTATGGTTTTAAAAATGCCGCCCGCTAATTAAAAACTTTATTACAAAGCTCCTCAAAAAGTGCTAAAAATGACTGTCACGTTGCTGTGGCTGACAAAATATCACCCGCAATCGCAGAACAAAGTCATAGAAACCTGCATTGGACCTTACCACGTACATTCCACAAGTAAAATAACAGGGCCATCGTCTGACGTCCTATTAAAAATCACATTCTACGAAAGCACTATACTCTAGTTTAGTACTTCGCGCCTAGAGGCGACGAGTAGAGACAATCAAAATCCGCGTTATTATCTGACAGCTGACTAGACTCCAAGTGACTGTAGGCTCGTTCGACGTCTCCCGATGGCCGACATTGTCGTGACTTGCCGCAGAGAATGCTTGCACGGTAGAGAGGCCAATCTCTGTAAAGACGCAACACACGTAAATGACAATACAAGTTCGTGGCCAATTGAATCGCAGATTATGCTCTGTTATGTATAGGGAAGTGAACTTTATTCTGCTACGAAATGATAACGCGAATTTTGCATGTCTCTAGCGATGAGTAGAGCTAGGAATATTTCGCGTGTTCAACGACCAACATGCTAGATTCCATTATCCTGTGTATACCGAAGCCCTGCCATTTGTCCATTACCTGCTACTCATTCAGACAGCAGACAATGAACTAATAGACGGGGCTTGAGTATACATAGGACATTGGATTCTAGCATGTGGGTCATTGAACTCGCGAATTTTTCCTAGCCCTAGTTATGAGGCGTATGTCTGACGTGTTTCATTCGTCTTATTTTCTTCCCCGTTTGCGTGCAAAAAAAGTCTACTACCTCATAACTGGAATTTTCAAGGAGCTCATTCAAGGGGGAGTGTTAGACAATATTATTGTATTTTCAGTTTTTAAGACATAACATTCATTCAAACTGTATTATCAAAATTTTATCTTTGACAAAGCATAGAATACATTCTTGGTAAATTTCTTGACATAAATTATAAATGAATCTTTCATTAATTTGCAGTGCAGAATCATTGTATGAGAATTCTTGAAAGTTAACCTATAATTCTCTTGAAATGATTCTACACGACAAATTAATGAAAAATTTCATTATAGTTTATGTCAAGCAGTTTGCCGAGAATATACCCCATGCTTTGTCGAAGATAATTTTTTGATATAAAATTTTAATTAATGTTATGGCTCAAAAACTATAAAAAAAGGAGTTAAAAACAATCAAATTGTCTAACACTACTCCTTAAGACCATTCTCTTTCATTGATTTCAAACAATTGCAAATAACTTGAATATTTTTTAATCAAACGCTTTGAAAATTTTGAGACTGTGTACATTCATACAAGACACAATTTTCCTAGAGCGTTTTTTTTAATATCATACCGTTGGTAGCAAAAAATCATTTTGCCAAATTTGGGCTTATTTCGACAACAAAATATGTGCTATTTCAAGGGCAAAAATCTAAAATTCCGTTTATTATATTGCAACAGAAAAATTCAGATACACGCGATTACATAAAAGTGTTAAATCTGCCAGAATGAATTTTTTATATATGTGTTAATTTGCGTTAAAAAAATATATTTTCGAAACCTGTGCAAAATTAAAGAGCGCGGCCTTAACAGTGAATATCATAGAGCGCAAACCACGCTGGAGTCAGGTGTCGCAAACTCCAAGGTGATCGATATGACCACGTCATTAAAGAGTTCGACGTTCCACGTCGCTGCTAATAAAGCTATGAAATCTGTCGCCTCGTTCGTCGAACATGTTCCAGTAATGGCCTTGGTGCAGGGGCCAATCAGAATTTTACGGGGGGTGACTTCAGCGGGAGAGGGAAAAAGTGAGAAACTTTGGGGGTTAAGGGGAGGGGGATTGTCGTCGTCTAGGGACGAAGAGAAGGTGGATCGAGCTGTAAATCTTCGAATCACGACACATCTTAACACTTCACGACCAACGCAAACGCTTTAACACCGACGAAAGGCCTGAATTAAATCCTGAGTACAAGTCTTTGCCCGGGGCTTGGCTGACGAAATAGCCTGCACGAGACAAGACGACTCCTTATTGGTGGACTACTTTGTGTCAGAATCCACGAGACAAGCGACGTAAAATTCGTTGCACGGATCCAATAAAGATCTATAGGGTCTTCTCGTCCAATAAGAACATTTAGGCGGCCGTCTACCCCACGCTTCAAATGCGTTGCAGTGTGTTCGCAAACAGGTTTTTTCTACGGAATATTCCACGTGTGCCCATTGTGCCAACGTACGAAAAGAAAACAAACTTGGTCGGAACCTCTTGGTTAAAACGCCACGCTCATAAAAAAAAACAATGTTTCTAAGCCCTCCAACATGCCTAAAAACGGCCTTTTCAGACTTCCGTACTTCAAAATGTACGGACAGAATGTATGTGAAACTCAGATTCTGACCTGCACTGAACTTAGTTACAGACTTTCAACCAATAAAATTGTATAGTACTCGCTTAATGTCCCGTAGTAAAATCCGTTCGGCGGGAACCTTACACGCTAGTTCAGCGCTTGGCTCGTTGAGGCGATGCGGCATTTGATGCGCGCTTCAAGGTCGACCTTAGTGTTCCGTCGTTTCTGTGCCTCTCACGCACGGGTAGGCTCAAGATTTAAATTCTAATAATAAAAATGAGGCAGTTAATATTTCGTCCTACCATTCATACAAGTCCACAATAAGCAGACGGTGAAAATACCGCGGCCATTAAAATAATCATTGGGCACGCCAAATTTCGAATAAAAACAAGGAAAGATGTTTTTTATAAACACGCGAATAAATAATTTTGCCTAATTCCTTATAGCAATTTTCTATGAGACATTCCCTATAATTTTATGACGTAATACACAAGAAAAAGGCGTATTGTACACATCTGTACTTTTCGCGAAGATTTTCACACCTAAAAGGACCGCAAGATCACCCACCTTAATTATTTTCGGCAGTTAGTAAAAATGCTTCAATGAATGACGGTGAACCTGAAATATATATACACACGTGTAATGTTTTAGAATGTTGTTCCCAAGTACAGCTCGCGCATGCTGAGCAGATTTTTAATAATCTTTAGAGCTAGGAAAAATTCGCGAGTTCAATGACCGGCATGCTAGAATCTAATGTCCTATGCATACTCAAGCCCCGTCCATTCGTTCATTGTCTGATGTCTGAATGAGGAGCAGGTAATGGACAAATGGTAAGGCTTCGGTATACACAGGATAGTGGATTCCAGCATGTTGGTCGTTGAACTCGCGACATATTCCTAGCCTTAATAATCTTGTAACGGTCGAAGCTGTGCACGCCACTCTACGCCGTGGGTGGCGGTTAACTTAAGGCGGCCGCCTACCCCACGCTTCAAATGCGTTGCAATATGTTCGTAAACAGGTTTTTTCTACGAAAATATTCCACGTACGCCCATTGTGCCAACGTATGAAAAGAAAACACACTTCAGACAAGGTTGGAACCTCATTACTAAAAAGCCACGCTCGTTAAAAACACAACTTCTAAGTCCTCCAACTTGGCTAAAAACGGTCTTTTCAGACTTCCGTACTTCAAAATGTAATAACCGGATGTATGTGAAACTAAGATTGCTACTTGCACTGAACGTAGTTGCAGACTTTCCACCATAAAATTATATGGTCACCGCTTAGTGTCCCATAGTAAAAACCGTTCGGCGGGAAGCTAGTTCATAGCTTGGCTCGTTGAGGCGATGCGGCATTTGATGCGCGCTTCAAGGTCGACCTTACTGCTCCGTCGCTTTTTGGCCTCTCACGCGCGGGTAGGTGGCGCCCTTAAGGTGCTGAAGTTTTAAAATCTAGCGAAATACATAATTGCCAATTATGTGAGGTTAGAGCATTTTACGGCTCTTTAACAACAAGGTCTTAATAGCCGATGATTTGTGAAGTAGAGTGAAGGGACATCACAAACACCGTTCCCAACCAAGGATTCGAATCCAGGACCTCTCGCACCGTAAACCGACGCCTATCTAACTACGCTACGGAGGCCAGCAAATCGCAAATTGGAATATAAACAGTTGGGAATGTCAATGTACTGTTATCGAAGTCTTCTTTGCTACACTCATTATAAGTGAGAGTGAGGGAGAGATTTTGGTGAGCGTTTAACATCGAGGTCTTTAGCGCTGGTGAAGGGTGATATGAGGTGAATATAGAGCGACGCCGTAATGAAACAGCGGAGGAAACGGGAGATCCCCGAGAAAAGCCGCCGACCAGCGGCATCGTCCGGCACGATTCCCACATGCGAAAATCCGGGGACTGACCCCGGCGGGAATCGAACCCGGACCGTCTTGGTGGGAGGAGAATGGTCTGACCATTGGGCCACCGCGGCCCTTCAACACTTATTATAATTAAGTAGTATAATTTACAAAAATGTTTTGTGTCTACAGAATGTCCATTTATTGAATGAATATAAATTTATTAAATACAGTACAAAAATCGTACTTAATATTTTATTACATAAAATATCTCAATATTAAAGGTAGTCATCATCGAAGCGTGAGGGACAATGGGAAGTATAGCAGCAATATACTGTAGTATGTGTTTGTGAACGCAAAAACAACAGTAGGAATACGTGAGAGTATTAAATAAATTGTTACAATTATTATTTCCAAACGAACAAGCGAATTCGCAAACACACGAGTTCGCAAACACGGACGGATTACAGTTTTATCCAAATGCACGGCGCAAAACCACGTTACGTGTTGGTGGAACGTGCAGTGTCCAAGGATTACAGCGGCTGGCAGACAATCAGTTCGTTGCAACAGAGAAATCTTCAATCTCACATTATTTTACAGCTCAGCGTTCAGCATACATTAATTTGTTTGTGTGTGCTTATGTGGGTGTGGTGTTATAAATAACTTGTTGCTTCCTGAATTCAATAAAAGTATTTAATGCGCCACTTACCAGGCGCGTCAAATGCGTTGTCGTGCTCGGAGAAATACATTTTACTTCATGGAAATTATTCCACATGAGCCAATTGTGCCAATGTACGAAACAAAAAAGACACTTCGGACTATGACGGAATGCCATTGTTAAGACACTTTGCTCATTAACAACTCGGTTTCTAAGACCTTCAATATAGCTAAAAACTACCTTTTCAGACTGTCTTACTCCTAAATGTACTAACCGGACGAATGCTAAAGTCAGACAGAATCAGGCAATGAGCCTTTGCTACAGATATTCCTATGCATTCCTCCCTTTAGGGGGCGTGGTAGACAATTTTATTGTATTTTCAGTTTTTGAGCCATAATTTTATTCAAATTGTATTATCAACATTTTCTGTTTGACAAATCGTAGTATATAGTCTTGGTAAACTGCTTGACGTAAATGATAATTGAATCTTTCGTTAATTTGTCATGCAGAATAATTGCAAGAGAATTATAGGTTAACTTTAAAGAATTCTCTTGAAATGATTCTGCATGGCAAATTAATCAAAGATTCCATTATTATTTACGTCAAATAGTTCACCGAGAATATATTCTATTCTTTGTCGAAGAGAAATATTTGATAATACAATCTGAATAGATGTTACGGCTCAAGATCTGAAAATACAATAAAATTGTCTAACACTCCCCCTTATAGGGCTATAGTAAAATGGATGAGCGGGAATCATTTCGCTATTTCAGCGCTTAGCTCGTTGAAGCGATTCAGCATTCGATGTACTCTCTATTGTCACACTTATAGCTGCGTCCATTATGAGCCTCTAACGGCATTCTCTGGTTATTTTTTTTCGGAATTGCTCCCCTTTTTTTTAACAACTTCGTCTTTTAAAAGAAAACGCTCATTTCAAACAGTGTTTATTACGTTTGAAAATTAATATAGAACCCATACCAGAATAACGTATTTGGATTCCACAAAAATATTTCGATTATTACGTCTATATAAATACTAATCTGGGTTTTAAAACAAAAACACAGTTATACTCTATGCCATACTTCGCGGTAATAACATATGAAGTCACAGTTTAAATAGAACAGAATAATACACAAAACACAACACGGAAATACAGCGCTCCGTGGATGTATGCTATGTCTTTCTTAACACGCCTAGCATTATCGTACGTAATGCTTACGCCTACATCAGTAAGCTATAAATATTTGCAATTTTGCTACAACAGTATGGATTTAACTGTAAAATTAGCTTTCAAAGAAACATGACATTGGGGAATGTTTGGTTGTAGGAATTATGTGTTTGAGTTTGACAGTAAAACGAACATATGATTTTTAAAAGTAATAAAAATGTATCGCTGGGAACGCCTAAGCATACCCCTGGAGTCGACAACAAATATACAAAGTGCTACAAAATTGTAACACAAACGGAATGTTTGAAGTTTTATTGGTCATACATAGATTAATCAATATTTCCGCAAGCAGATATTATGTTAAAATGAAGCAAAAACGAAACGATAATATTGTTTTTAAAAGTACCTTCTAATGAATTTTCATTAAAACGTTACATTAACAGTAGCTACCAACGGTTCACAAGCAACCATACTGAATGTAAGTTAATGCCTACAGTAACACAGTTGACCCAATATTAGTGTTTTTTTCTGTGCGGTGGTTGATACATGCATCGTTTGTAACACATAGCAAAACCAATATTTACAACACAATTTCACATAGAAAACTAGTTTCGTGAGACTGTATGTACACTGTCGCTATGTATTGAACTGGTTATGAGAAAGCCATCCATACGAAATTCGTGCAAGGGGAAATGTACGTATAGGTCATTCGAGATAAAATGAGTATTTCTGAAATTCTGGTTAACTGTTTTCTATTTAAATAATTTAGTATTTTTCCGCCACATTTTGATATGGACAGATCACCCTACATAACTGTCAAAGTGTTTAGATTTTACTGTAATTAAAAGTTAACGTCCGAGGTAAGGACGGAAGTAATATTTAGTTAATATTCTAGACTAGATGGTCTTCAGAACTGCTCCCTTTACCGAGAAACCCCTTTTTAAATTACAAAAAGTAACAAAGGTAAAGAAAAAACTGTGACAAATTGGTTAGTTCACAATAATACAAAAGTAAGTACCATTAGAAAACTGCTTGGAAAATAATTCCTCTTAACCTACTGAGATGGGGAAATGTCCCTTTTATTCGTGAGCACTAAACAAATGTTAGGATGGTATTTTTTTAAATGTCATATGTAAACATCAGACAAATGTGTATGATGAAGAGAGGCATGACGTTTTCGCCAAAATAATTTTGCCTCACTGTGTTTCAATGACTCACGTGCACATCTGCAGTTCGATTTAATCGTCAGTGAATGGATGTTTCATCTCACATGTCGTAGAAACCTTATTGTGATTGGCACAGTCAAATGAGAGACGTCACATCACATAAACACGCTGCCAATAACCATGAAGCAGAACTGTAGATGTGCACGTGAGTCACTGAAACACACCGAGGCCAAATTCTTTTCGCGAAATTTTCGTGGCCCTAATGATGAACTAAGGTAATGCTCAAGTTCACAAAACGGGTTCGCGGTGGCCGAGTGGTCAGACCTCTCGCCTCCCACGAATGCGATCCGGGTTCGATTCCTAGCGGGGTCAGTCCCCAGATTTTCACACGTCGGAATCGTGCCGGACGATGCCGCTGGTCGGCGGGTTTTCTCGGGGATCTCCCGTTTCCCCCGCTATCCATTCCGGCGCTGCTCCATATGCACATCATGTCACCCCTCATCAGCGCTAAAGACCTCGATGTTATGTATTGACAAAATCTGTCACTCATTCACTCACTCAAGTTCACAAAGTATAGCAAAACATTGCTTATTACCTAATGACAGTGAAACGTGACCGATAAATGGAATAGATTTCGAAACACTTAAGCGTTATGTATCTCTTTCTTTTTGGAAGTAATATTAAGTTGATAAGCATATTACGACAATATGATATTCACCTCCTGTTGAATCCGCGACACAATCGGAAAGCCTACCATGTCGAACAACGTTCATAACTGGCTTGCTTTCGACTAATGAGGAGCCGAATTTTATTTTCCAAATTGCTCGCTGACATGTACCATAATTATATGCCTGTCACGTTTGCATACTTTCTGTAAACACTGTAACTATGCGATATTTGTTTTAAAGGCATTGCAAATTTTTTGCCGTACGGAATCGCATTACATAGGCGATTTCCATTCGTTCCCCGAATTCGCCACCTTCGGTTTGTAACATGTTTTGATTCTTCGATTTTCAAATAAGTTGTTTTAATGAGTTACACAGAAGGAGAAAATTATTTCTCTAGATACTATTTAAAATATAAATTTGTCTACAACTAGTTGTCATGGCATGCGTTGCAAAGCACACTAAAAGTTTGGGTATCTCGTTCTGACCCTTCTACCACGTTTTGCAACCCATACTTAAGAAATTATTATAATTATTTTCAACAGTAACCTTAACGGGCGTACGCAAAACATCTCACCAAAATTTCAACGCAATGGGATAAATGCTATAGAAATTCACAGAAGACGAACAAAAAATCTTTTTTATCAAAAAGTTTAGAATTTGATTCTATACTGTATCTTTGAGAATTAAAGTAAGTATTCCGGTAAATGTTTGCGTGAAAATACATGCAGCTCGGTGAGAACTTCTTTCAAGGTTGATTAAAAAGCGTATAATTGACCACACAGCAACTGGTATAAAAACAGTACAAAAAGTGAGCTAGTCTGTCAAGTGAGGAAAAAGGAAGTATGCACTGGCCTGCTTCCCGGGAGGGCCATTAATCACGTTGCAACTTGCGGCGTTTAACGAGCTTGAATTATGACGAGTGGAGCTGTCTGCTGCGAGTCGCGACCTTGAAAGGAGGCTAAGGTCGAGCTCCAATTGGTAATGTAGTTACGTAATTAGTAATTGAGTACGGCTCAACTGGAACACTGCTGACAGTCTTTTGTTTACTATTATGAACTACGTGCCGACATCCAATAACCAAGCAGCTACGAGATACATGCAACATAATTCAGTACTTGAGTGTAAATTTAATACCATAAAATACGCATAGTTAGTTAAATAAGGCTGTGTAAATATACAGGAAAATGATTACTACTGTAAGATATTATGAGAAAGGCTTCCGCGAAGTGTTGGGGGGAAAGGTGGGGGAGGAGGGAAATTCATAGGGACCCGGCATTATCGGATATATTAATAAAAAAGATTATCCACTAACAACACTTTTATATCGCATGAATCTTGCATTGAGGTGGTTGATGGTTGATCTGGTAATATAGCATTTTAAATTGGGGAAAAAAGTGGCTTTGGGATGGTAAGTAAAAGAAATGCGAGGCTTATTACTTACATAGGAGCCCGTAAACCCTGCCGGCGGCTTTGATATTGCGGAAGTAGTAATAACAGTAAATATCTTAGCTTTCGAAAATATTTTAAACAAACGTAAAAAAAAAAAACTTTTAAAAATACTCATTACAACACATTTGAAATATTTATACTACAACCGCTCTCAGAAAATTAAGCTTCCTGCGTGTTTTTTTTTTTTACGAAATAAACAAATAATTACACCGTAGTGATTCCGAAAATGTGGAAAAACAGCCCAGAAATTATTATGTACATGTTCTATTTCTGTGATAAATCTCTGCTTCTTCATTTAACATCAATTAACAATAGTCTAAATAGTAACACGGTTCATTTGATACGGGCGAATATCTCCGCTCATTACTAGCCTTAAGTCTGTTTGGGTCCCCCTTGTTATGGCAGGTTTCCTATTGGCCTGGCAGCTGGCTAGCAGGGCAGCAGCCTTATGTTGATTGGCAGTAGGTGTTTCAGCCGTGTTGCTGGCCAGCGAAGCCATTTTGCTTCACTGTAAATAATTGTTTGAAAATTACCACGCCAATGTATGGGAGTGTTAAGAGCCCTATACAGCAGGCGCTAGATGCCGCGTTTTAGGTAAGGAAACAAGTAAGCAATAAGGTATAAACTGGCTTGTGCGTCAACAGCAGTGTCGCCTTTATGTGCGAGGCGCGAAAACGGCGTGCGGTGTTCGGTCTTTGGTGTTCTATGGGAATTCAGGCGGTCACCCAATTTTTTTTATTTACGAAAAGTGCTTACTAAAGTCCAGCGCGTGCTTATTTATTTTTCTTTTACGATTTCAGATGGTATTCATTACGTGACAGTAGTAAGAAAAAACAGTTTTTAGCCATTTGAGGTGCCCCGAAACCGTGTTTCTAAGCATATCTAGAGAGAGAGAGAGAGAGAGAGAGAGAGAGAGAGAGAGAGAGAAGCTTAGTTTAAAACGTGTTTTATTTTCGTAGGTAAAGATATCGCACAGACATTTAGTAGTATTTATTTAAAAAAAAACTTATTCCCAACAAACTTTTACACTGTTCAAGCCCTAGCCGAAGAGCGCTCTTAAGAAAATAGATATTGTAATTTGTTTTCCGTGACTGAATAGCAGCGTTCCTATACATTATAGGTAGAGACGGGAAAAATTCGCAGATTTAATGACCTGTATACTATCCTCTAAGAATGTCTGTATACTCAAGCAAAGATGAGCTGTTCATTGGGTGCTAGTTGACACATTGATACCGCATGATAGGACTTGCATTTAGTTGCCTCCATATTATTGGCTCATTGCCTTCCAGGAGGTATCAAATAAGTCAAGAGCCAATTAAGTTATGGACATAAATTTACAGATGTTTGAAATATAGCTTGCGCCCAAAAGATAACGCGCATTTTTCAGGTCACTAATTACAGGAAAAAGTAAAAATGTATTCTAATCTTCCCAGACTTGTATTGTAACATTACTGAACCGTTGCGTTGTTTACAAGCTGGAGTATTATAACTGTAGGGACTGGAAATTTCGCGAATTAAATTACCTGTAGGCTATACTCTATCCATTCTAAGGTTGCAGCCAATTCATCCAAGTGAATATCGTTAACATTTTCTTTCAAAGCGCAAATTTCATTTGAAATATTGAAAAATACAAGGTAACTACGCTACGGCACAATTAAAATGTGAGGAATCAAGATACAATCCAATTGCTTTGATTTATTTCATTAGCAATTTTTAATTCTGCTGCAACCTTAGAGTGGACAGAGTATAGAATCCATTGTACTATGCATACCCAAGCCCCGACTATTTGTCCACTAGCTGCTACTGAGTGGAACAGCACACAGTGAACGAATAGACGGGACTTGAGTATGTATAGTACAATGGATTCTTCTAGCCTACAGGTAATTGAAGTCGCGAAATTTTCCAGCCCCTAAGCTTGTCATGCTGTGTATGTGTGGAAATCTTCCAATACTCTTTAGGAAGTTTACTTAGAGTGTGATATCTGTGAGCGAGTTGGCCGTTTTACCCGCTATTTCACTTCTGTATACCTAAATATTCTGTGGCGTTGCAGCAACCACTCGGCGAATCCCTAAAGTCGAATAATGCCTAATACTTAAAAAAAAAAAAAAAAAAAAAAAAGTCACTTGATATTAGTCAGAAATGAAATTTTAACATGAGTTCACATATCATTTCTTCTGAAGATTATTATAAAATATGTAAACTGCGCGAAATACGGCAATCACTCTAACACCTGTATATGAAACAATTTTTTTTCTCGTTAAACTTCTGTAAATATTTGTTACGGCCACCTAACAAACTGTGTCACAATTTTTCAACAAAACATGCGGAATGACGTAAGCGCTTCGCGTTGCTAGTGTATAGAGCATAGAGACGACATGGAACATGATAAACGTATCAGAATCGCCCTTTTCGACATCTTGTTTCCTTGTTTCGAGCTCAAAAATAATTGTTACATCCGTATGGTTGAATGTAAAAACTTGAGTAGGTATTCAATTGTTTTAAATAGTTTACCAAAACGTATAAGGACAAGTCACAATAAAGTTGCTAGGGATGTATTTGGTACATTAAACAAATTACACAGTAGCCTATACCAACTTTGCAGACGCGTAGTTTAAATGGGACATATGTTACAAAAAAATTCTCAGTGGGTAAATTTTTGCTTTATGTCTTTCAGTAAGAAATATTGCACGAATATTTTCCAAAGAAATACTGCGACAGAAAATTGTCTGTTTAAACAACTATTTGCTCATAAATTTTTAGGAACCTGAAATTTTAATGTTAGATCTATACATCCATTTTAGAAAAAAAAAAAAAACAATATTTCTGAATATTTGGCATTATTCTTCCATAAAAATTCACACAGACTTCTTTCTTTTTGTTTGAATGAGATATATTAAAATGTGATCTAAAGAAGTGTCATATTTTACATTGACTCCTTCTTTATTTGTCGTTCGTACTAGAAAAAAACTCATTTTTATAATTTAGTTACTAGGAAGAAATATGCTAGCTATCTTATGAAATAAAAAAAAAAACTTAATTTTACTCCTTAAAATCTTCGTTTAATTATTTAAATTTAATGAACGTTTACAGTAAAAACCAATCCACATTAGGAATTATAACATCTTAACAGTACTTTAAGAAAATATTCCAGCGAAGTGCCACTATTTAATTTTTAATACAAGACATTTTTGACCGTCATTGTTGAACATATTTTTAATGTATGTGGTAAAAGTTTGAATTTTTTCTCAATAGGTAAAACCATTGATGATATTGGAAAGATAGGTTTGTAACTAGCTAAAATTACTTTTCCAATATAACTGAAGATGGTGACTGAAAAAAAGCACCATAAACTTTAAGTAACATGAAAAACAATAACCTACATATAATAAATGTTTAGGTGTTATTTTAAGAAGTTATATACATAAATAGCTTACTTTAATACCAGAATTTCAAAAATCTAGGTAACGTTAGTATATGTAATTACGTATATGCATAGATTTGATGACAAAAAATAATAAAATAGTTTATTAAGGCGTTACAGAAAATAAAATATTTTATTGTTATATTTGCTATTTTTCTGAAACAACTTTATTTCAATTATTTCTTCGCAGTATAGTCTCACTTAGTTGTTATATGCATTTCGTTTACTGAACGTAATCCTTATTGAACCCGAATTTGAACCCTCAGTTGCATAAACATCCGTGAAATGTCATCCAGCTAGTACTTAAAATAATTTATGTGACATTTCAGTTGCAGCTCGTTCGTTTAACAGTAAGAATATCTTCGTGAACTAGTAAAATCAATCGAACACTTGACTATTCTCACAGAGAAACGTTGCCGTCATGCAAACTTCCGTTACCTGCAGCGGTATACGATATTTGTCAATAATGTCTGTCATTAACTCAACTACTTCAAATTAGAGCTCGGCATTTCTTTTCAAAGGTTTCCAGGCTCGCAAGGTTGAGAGGGGAAATAAAGTGCAAGTAAACTTACTTTATTTAATGACTTGAAGAACATATATTACTGATTTGAACAATCAGTAATATAGGCGCTTCAAGTCATCAATTAAAACTTTATTTTAATTCTATGTCTCATTATTCATTGATAATGATGTGACATAAAACACGTGCTCACAAACAATGTGTGCGTGATCTTCTGAAGTCCTCATTGACTTCTCATAAAAGCAGTTTCAACTACCAATTTTGTTGTCACTACACGTGACTTTACGCAGGTTACAACAGTGGCCACTTTAAAAATGGCAACTTGTGTAATTTAACAATTTTTTTGGTTTTCCATGCACCAAATCCCTTAAGCGCAGACTCTATATTCTTATTCGTGGAAATTCTAAAACAAAGAATTTATAGAACTCTTAAAATATGTTCTTATCTTCCTGAGCAGATGGTTTTGATATACGTCTTCATTTGTGGAAAGTGCCGTTTTGAGCCATCAGTGTAAGGCAATATGTGCGCTCTATGTATCTTCGGTAACGAGGTCATTAGAGATCACAACACACAACTTCACACAACACCAGAAACTGGAAGAGAAATCGTCCATTGCTTGTTTTAAGCGTCCGCCAACTGGCAGTGTGTTTTTGTGAGTGAAGCAAGACACTAAGGGCGATGTTGACCGGCTCATCTGGTGCGGTATCGCCTCTACCGCAAGACACTGAAACGCCTTGCAGTGGTATCGTAGATCACTCGTCTGACTGACACTATCAGTTGTAACCACATCTTTTAATGCTGGAAGGTTTTAAGCAAAGTCCATTGCATGTTCCTAGAGGAACTTCACAGAATCCCGTATTTTCTCAGATATAACATATTGCAAAAGTGGTTTTAAGCCATTTTGAGGGACTCCGAAATGACTATTCTCTTACGCGGTGATTTTAAACTACCTTTCTGTCATAGTTTGAAGCGTATTTTCTTTTCGTACATTCACACAATCGGCACACGTGGAGTAGCTTCCTAAATAAAACTTATTTATGAACAAATTGCAACGAATTTCAAGCGCTTGGTAGGCCACGCCCTTACGCCTCGGTTTCAGTCGCAATATTGAATGTTATTAATTTAGACTTTTTTGGAATTCTAAGAAGAAATATGTCAAATATGCTACTATGCCTTAAATTCTATTTACATTTCGCTGCAGTATAGACCTTGCAATTAAGCTGTTAAAATACAATTACGCCGCAATTTATGTGGCAAAATGTTTTATATTCATAATTTGCCCGACAAGTTGTGACTTAACTATACGTTACTAGCTCAAATACAGTGCTTGTATTGTAGCTGAAGGCAAAAGAATTTACTGTATAGTTTGCCGATTTAACATTTTTCTTCTCAGAATTCCAAAAAAAGCGAAAAATAATATAATTCAATATGGCAACAGAAACCGAGCCTTAACCAAGGAACCAACACAAGACGTTTGTATAAAAAAATTTCTGGAAATTTTTTTTAGAAAATTTAAGTCAAGATGGCCGGAGCCGGGATTACAATACAGGTCCTCCGAATGTGAGTCCAACATGTTACCACTAGAGCCCACGATTTTTGGTGAAAATAATTCTGCAACAGTTTGTTTCATTGTCTTACGTGCACATCAGCAGGTCTGCTTCTTGATTATTGGCAGAATGTATAATTGCACAGACGTGGCTCATTTGACTGTGCCAACAGGAACAAGGTTACTGCGACACCTCACGTCTGTGATTTGTGGGTAAAACCCCGAGACGCTGAGAATTTAAAACAGCCAATCGCTGACCACGAAGCAGAGCTGCATATGTGCACATAAGGCATTGAAACAAATTGTTGCAGGATTCTTTTCAACAAAAATCGTGGGCTCTAGTTACCACTGCACCACTGCTTGGTATTTTGTTATCATAAGAAATTTAATAACATCGGGATGACATATAATTGACACACAACAGGTATATGAGAACAATTACGCAATGATTCGCTTTGGAGTTTCCAACTTGAACTGAAACATAGGTAGATAATAAGTTGCATTTTAGACCGAACAAGTCTAAGCGTCGTGACGTATCCACTTATAACCTTGGTCAATTTTTCAATTTGTTATTTTACTTTAGTAAGGGTGTGGCAATTTTGCAAATCACGTTAATGTACGTTCACTAATATTGGTAAGAAATAATAAAAAATGACAAAAATATGAGTCATAGAAACATATGTACTACAAAAATAATTAGTTGAACTACCAGTCGTATTCAGGAAGTCTGCAAATTCTCCTGGCTTAGCTCGTGGTGAACATATCTGCATTATAAGACAATATTGTCTGCCTTTCTGCTCCAAAGTCGCATTTTGTGGATGAATTTTAGATTCTGTTTAAGCAATGAGTTCGTAAATTTGCCATGTTGGTTATAAATTCGTTTACAATTTTGCCCAAGCAAGCTACTTATTGAGAAGTCAAAGCAAGTCGGTTTTTCAGAAATGCAATATTACGATATCTTCCCACGCTTTCATTTTTCAAACTCCAATACGCCGCTGCAACGACCTCACTCATCGGATGTCCCGTCGGGCTTTCAAGTTACAACACGCAAGCCGATACTTCTGGTTCTGCCTCATGGTAATCATAGGAAAAAAGAGAAAATTACAACAGTTCCTCTACCACTAGGTGTGCGACCAGCAGCCATTCACACAACAGTGCTGCCTAGCGGCCGTTCATGGAACTACATAAATATTCAAGTATGCATATTTGAAAACCCATACATTCATTATGCCCGATAGGCATTAAGTAATAATATAATAAACTTATTAAAGAAAACACAGCGTCACCCTAATTCTAAAACCTCGTAACTTCATTTTGTTCGAATACAGAAAAAAAGATGATAAAAATCATAGCTAGGCTACTTTTTCTGTGGTGAAATAAAACCTTATTTTTCATAACATCATAATGAATTATCTCTTTGTATTACATTTTTTTTTACCAATTTTTGGTCAAAACATATAGTTGTTGAATTTATTTAAAGAGACAAAAAACCAAAACACAAAAAAATGGAGTTACGATGTTTTAAAACTATTAAAAATATGACAGACTTTCTTAACGTGACCGTTACAGAATCGAGTCGGAAACAGTTAGCAGATAATAAACAACCGCTGTCTGCAGGATTTCACTTATATTCTTGGGGGCGAGCCTACAGCTCAGTGAACCCGCGAATTTTACCCTTCTCTACCAATCACTGACCACGAACCAATGCTTTAGGCATGCACATCACTTATTGCAACAAATTGGTGCAAACATTTTTTTTTCGCGTAGAACAAGTGTCAATAGCGATGACGAATAGTAAACAAGTGCTAATAGCTGTCATCGTACGGATTCGAGTATCGATGTCAGATATTAATTTGTATTGCTTTTGTGCGTTCTACATTCTTTAAAATAAAGAATGATTACTTTACATTTTTTAAACATACATTATCTCACTACTTCTCGAGATGAAGGGCGAGTTGGCTTACGCCCAATCAGGGCTGGCTGAACTCGAGTACTATATCTCGACCAGTCAACCACTCAGTTCCGGCTTTCCTGTTTCCCCAGAGGAAACGGTTTTTCGCCTTTCAGCGGCGATATTGAAAGACGCCCGCCATCTGCCGTGAGAAACAGTTCGAAGTCTCCGGTTATAGAAAACTCTGCAAATTCTTCCAGTCTCTGACGTTACTACTTACGCGAGGTTTTGGCTGCAAACGATCTCAGGGGTGTTTTCAGGGGGCCACAATTTCATAAGCCATCGTAATTCCTCAAGGGCGCGGTCTACATCAGTTCTCAACGTCTTTTTATATTTGTACCAGACATTTTTTCTTATTTTAGACATCAATTTTTGTGTCTATAATAATTTTTGCCAAATGACTTACAAACGTCAAAATTTGCATTTTAAGGTTTTATGCACGCCACTAAAACCAACTGGCATACCAAACTGAAAAAAAAAATTACAGTACGTAACAACGTTGTAAGCTACAATTTGACATTAACAAAAACCAGAAATCTGTATTTAATTAAAAATGCTGAGTTTTGAAATGAAAATTTGTGCTAGATAATAGAACGTCAAATACACCATTTTAAACTTATACGTTTTTGAAAGTCAGTATCAAAAATCTGCAGAAAAATAAACACTCAATGATATTAGCCGACCTGATGAGCAAACGCATACTCAGAATGATACATTTGTTAAGCGTAATCTTGGAAACCTACAATTTTAAATTGATGATTTTAGTGATGAATAGTGTACCATAACCTCTTAAATAAAAACATTATACATCTTCAACCAACCACGAAAACCCTTACAAATTAATATTTAAATTAAATAACAAGAATGATTGTAGTTCTGCCTTTTTAATTTACATTTAAATTTTTTGATACTTTCCGTAACACGTGTGTTGGTATAATTTATTTTTCGTTGCATAAGTTGTCAAACGGAAGGGTAAAACTTGAGCAAACTTAGGTCAAAGATTCTTTTGTTCTGTTAAGGTTCATTCTACTGTAGGTTAGGAAACTCAATGTTATTAGTTTGGCAATAGAAAAAATCTGCCGCTAGTTGCGGTGCTGTCAGCAAGTTTTCTACGAACCTCGCCGAGGTCTACCGAGGATTCACGATTGTAGTCTAACGTATTTCGTGGGACTGTTTTTTCGTTTGTCTTCCAAGAACGCATACAAAATAATTATTTGCAGCCGTATTCGTGAATCCTCGGTACCGACCTCGGCAATATTCGTAGCCCCCTTAACGAAACCAGCAGCGAAACTGGCGACAGAATTTTTCCCTTGCGAAACTCGCCCACAAAAAAAAATCGTTTATTTTCCTTATATATGGTAGAATTAGGGACAATACACAATTGAAAACTTAAGCATTTGACTGTAACACTTAACTTTACGATACCTTCAATACATGGCATCTTATGCAGTCGTACAAAATGACGTCGCCAAAGCTCTTGACTTTACGTTTCCGATAAACTGAAAACCTAAAGTGAATGTCACGACGGCCGTTCGCAAAGGACCAGCTGATCATGTTTGTTAAAACGTAAAATGTTTATTTCCGAGTATCTATTTGTTCTCCAGTATTGGGACTTCGTGAAAAAGTAACAGGTTCGTATTAAACGTACGCGAAAAACCTGGTAAATAGCGTTGGATAAGCATTCGTAAATGAACTTTAAGTTGCGTCAATAGATGGCGTTGATCCTGTTCTGAAAACTATTATAATAAATGAAATATATATTGATAATTGGGGTAACTTTTGAAATATTTATGCGGTATGCTCTTCTGGGAAATTTATAATGATTTACATAATAATATTTCCGTTTCGAAAAACAGATTTGCTATCGTTTCTCAAATGTTTTTGCTTTAACTTTGCGATTATATTATGTATTGAAGAAATACATAAAGTAACGGAAACGTAAAGTCAAATGTTAAAGTATTCAATTGTGTATAGGCCTTTAACCTTACTCCTGTCCCAGTTACGAGGACTCAGGGAAGATGTTTTGCAGTCGACAGCCAGCTAATTGACTCGGTGCGAGGTTTGCGGCCATTACGGGTGCGCCTAATGGTGGGCGGAGGACACGTGAGTGGAGTATCTGTGAGCTCGGAACAAACATTATCTCTACCGTGTGACGTATGCAGGGCGCAACGCGAGCCTTCTTCCCGAAGGCCTTCTTCTGGATTCCATCCGTGACTTGCTTGCTCTACGCAGGTCATCGTAACTACGATAGGGTAAACAAATCCTTAAGGAGCCTCCTTGGATAGGCAGGAGCGGTAAGGTTGCCATTGACCGACGTATGTAATGTATTATGGCCTCTCCGCGCAAGCCACCCATATGACGTGCAGTGCTTTGTTATTATTCTTTTTTCCAATGGGACTTTAAGCGGTGATCAAATTATTCTATTTGTGGCCAGTATAGTTCAAAGTCTAACACTTGTTTCTATAGTTGTGTCTTTCAAATCTGGTTGTTATTTTTTCAGATTCAGCAGTCTGAAAACCCCAGTTTTGACCATTTTGAGGGGCCCGAAAATTATGTTTTTAATAAACGTGCCGAATATTTGAAACTATAGCGACAGAGTTTGAAGTGAGTCTTCTTTACGTAGATAAACATATATAAATCACGTTTAGTAGTTTCGCTACAAAAAAAATAATAATCGCAACTTGCTGCAGCGCAGTTCGAGCGCAGTGAGGAGGCCCCTTAATTCATAATTTTATGTTAGCGCGACATTTTCCACTAGTAAAAATTGTTTTTGCTCTCATAATTTTCCAAAGCAGCTTGTCAAAGTCAGAATTTGCAAGTTACAGGAACATAGGAGTAAGAAAAATCAAGTGACTTACTCGAAGGAAATAATTTACAGTAAAATTAAATACTATGGGCAATATGCTAAAATATTTAGATACGAAAAATAAATTATATTTGTAATTAAAAAAAATTTCCATAAATGAAGTGTATTGTCATAGTTTTCAGACATTATTTTTAAAAGTTCGAAGTAATTTCATTGTCTGTTTTTAAATTTTTTAAACATAAGGCCTATGATATATAATATCAGTGTAAATTATTTCGTTCGATGGAAGACATTCGGTTTTTGTTATTCCTATGTTCCTGTAACGTATAAATTTTGAATTTGTCACGTCGTTATAAAGAAAACTATGGCAGCTAAAAAATCTTTACAAGTGGAAAATGTAATCACAAATAACGTCTATGAAACGAACACTTAGACGTGCAAATATAAAATTATGCACGTTCGCCACGCAAACGCACTTAAAGTGGGAAGTTTGCACAAAATTTTAGTTGCTTTAATACCGTAAATGAGGATGACTTTTGGCACGTGAAGTGACTGACGAACACATTTATACATTCTGCACCAACTTTGTTTGAATGCCCTATGGGTACATATACAGCTGTGCTTCATATTTATTGGCAGAGCGTATTTGTGCACAGGCGTCACTCGTATGACTGGGCCAATCAGAACAATGTATAATTTGTGGGTATAACCCCAAGACGCTGAGAGTTAAAAACCGTCCAATCATTGACAGGGACGTCGTTTAGGGTGGGGGCAGGGAGGGAGGAAATGCCTCCCCCCTTGGATTTAGAATTTTAAGTGTATAAAATATTTTTTTGTATTTTGATATTTAAATAATGCTATCTTAAGCACATAAAACTGAAGTTTTACTATTACAGTTTCTAATTTATGCATGTTTAATTAATAAAAAAGATGCAACAAGGTCACTGTCACTGAAAAAAAAAATCTTGCCCCCCCCCCCCCAAGAAAGCCTGAAATGACGCCCCTGATCATTGACCATGAATCAGAGTCACAGATAAACACGTAAGTCATTTAAAACAGTTGATGCAAAACTGTTCTCACAAAACATTAGCGGCACTAACTACGACGCGAAAAAAAAAAAAACAGCAGGGTCTATGAATATCATTCGATTCATGAGAAGAGACCTGAAAAATTCGTGTTTTCTTTTAGGAACAAGCTAGAGTTTCAGCAACTATAGGTCTGTAGTATGCTAGACGAACGGTGTAGGTAGGTCAAACTAATGGTCACTCAAGCTTCAAAATTTTTTTCTACCATTTAATAACTTTCTGAACACAATGGCAACACTCACAAACACATAACACCAACACTAGGCACAGAATTTATAATCAATATGTTCCAAAACGTTAATATCTCCCATACTACCGTCCAATTTAACGTATACCATCAATTCATCACCAAGTTCAAACATAACTTTCTTCCTACTGAACACTACGGTAGCTTGCACACAGTTTACAACAGCAGTCGAAGAACCAACATTACAATTAATAGCAAACGACTTCCCACACACAACATTACGAGGGCCTATATCACTTACATAATTTACAATATCAGAACTAGCGAACCACTCTTCTCATAAAAACAAATTTGTAACAATTGGTTCACAATTGGCCGTTGACTTACTCGACTCTTCCTGGAAGTAGCTGAGCCTATAATAAAACTGTAGATGAATACAGGCTCATATCACTGTATCAGCGAGCAGGTAATAAACAGCCGCTGTCTACACGATTGCACAAATATTCTTGCAAGCTAGCCTACAGATCAGTGAAACTGCGAATTTTTTCAGCCTCTATTCATGAGGCATAGCACGGCGTTTGGTACCTCTTCTCGTTTTGCCAATCAGGTCGCGTATTTCGATGAAATCATTTATTCTTGGTTGCCTTTCCCTCCTGCGTTAAATGGCGTGGAAGTTAATTCGGCAAAAAAAAAAAAAAAAAACTCTCGCACGTCGTGTCGCAGCCTCCTCTCTCGTTTTTTTCCGTCGTCTGGAAGGAGCGTATCACATTCTGTCGGGAGTCTTCAAATACCCTCGTCAGCTTTAAAAAAATTCTGCAGCTATGGTGAGCCCTTACCGATAAAGATAGACTGACTGGTGGACGTGACGAACCCACCGGCAGTAGCAACTGAATTTTACTAATGGTATTCCCATGGCACAGAATATTTAGGAATACAGAAGTGAAATAGCTAGTAGGACGGCCTACTCAGTCACACACGCCAGCAAAATGGCTTCCCTGGCCAGCAATATGGCGGAGATGCCTACCGCTAATCAGTGTTAGGCAAATGCTCTGCTAGCCAGCAGCCAGTCCAGTAGGAAACATGCAGTAACATGCAGACGCCAAACACACACGGGGCTGGTATCAACAGCTCCAGGCAACCAATAAGCGGCGAAGTTCGCCTGTATCAAAAGAGCCGCCACGTCATTTCACGTCTGTATTACTACCTAGTCTGTGCCCATGGCCATGGGTTCAGGCACAGGAGGGGCTGGATTCCGGAAAACTTGACGTCTTACATGTCGCAAGTCGGTTGTACTTGTATTCACATTATCGTTAGAGATGACGGTTTATCGCGGGAAAACTTGACTGTTTGCTGAGTTTCATCAGACGTTCATCTTACTATATTATTACGGACTTTAGTTTGCACTTCCAGCTGTTATCTTATTTGACTGAGCCAATAAGAATCCCGCTATTGTAATATTTGATACCTTTATTGGTTTTCAGACAGCTACGTTGTGTCATACATGCCACAAGGCTAAAGTATTTTCAAGGGTATGTTGGCACCCAGAATTTCCGCGATTTACCATAATCTCTAACCATCGTCTCTAATTATCGTATAACTAGGGGCCGGAAAATTTAGCGGATTGTATGACCTGTATGCTATAATTAGAGCCGCGATTTTATGGCGAAAAGATTTTTGCAACATTTGGTTTCGGTGCGTCATGTGCACACCTGCAGCTCTGCTGCATCGTCTGTGGTTGGATGATTTTACTCTCACTGGCCTTGGCAAATTATAGACGTACAGACTCACAATAATCTTATTCTGATTGGTGCAGTCAAATGAGAAACGTGTCTGAACGAAGACACGCTGCCAATAACCTTGAAACAGAACTGCCGATGTGCACGTGAGACACTGAAACAAAGTGGGGCAAAAATCTTTTCGCGACAAAATCGTGGCCCTACCTATAATGCATTGTGCTACGCATATTCAAGCCCCGTATATTCTTTCATTGTGAGAGAGAAGAAAAATACGCGGGTTCATTGACCTGTAGAATCAGAGATGATAGAAAAGTAAAGAAGGAGCATTAGCAGCCAATACTGAGTCCCATCTGACTTTGTTTAATCAGGTTGCAATATGACGGAGTTTTCTCGTAAACGGTGCATTCTAGCGACTTGCGACAAGAGGAAATTTTTTCGTTATTTAGACTACTCTTCAGAAAGACAACATAAAATTTTCACAGAACCCAACGGTAAAAAAGTTCTGGTTAATGTGAGGGTAGCCACCTCTGTTATTTACATTAAGGGGAGGGTTTTAATGAGCGGTTTTGTAATAGCTACACTGTGCTGAAAATTGTAATCGAACTTAAAGTCGTTTCCGATGTTTTCTGGAAAAAAAAATTTTAAAGTGGATTTTCAAAGGTTTATATGTCCCTTAAAAATAGCACTAGACTAAAATGACTTGGCGTGACTATACCTCAATTTTTATGAGGAATCACCTCCAAACGTTTGTAAAATAAGTTAAGAAACACCCTCTATATTCTCTTGGCACAGGAAAAACGCTCTGAAATACAATTAGTTTTCGTAGATGTAATTTTCATTCCTTCCCAAAAGAAAACTCTCGAAAAAGATCTCCAGTTCTGTTTCACGGAAGTAAGGTTTCCCTGGCTAAGGCCCCTAATTTCTTGAATACATGACACGTAATTAAGAAACCCCGGAGCGACACTTACGGGGTCGCTGATCGTAAAACTTCTCCCCCTTCAGCAATACGCCCTCGTCATCCCGTGTCTCGCATCTCCCGCCGCCATTTTTATTGGCCGTCGTAAATCCTCGATGTTAAGCTCCCCGGTTCTCGCGAATCGCGTCTTCCACGCGCACCCATACAACCCTTGCTCATCTTCGCGGGAGTCGAGTCAGGGGGTTGTTTTGTGCGCGGTCGCAGCTGCAGAGGTGGCTGGCCCGGGGTAGCATAAGTTCGGATGTTGGCGAGAGGAATGCCACCACGAGGGAGGGGGGGCGAGGTAGTCAGGTGAAATAGCTGGCCGCCATACTGCTTTAACCTCAAAAGTACTCATCAGACTGGGTAAATGATCGTATTATCGTCAGCCTACTAAGAAACCATCGGAATAAAAAATGTAGTACAAATTATTTACTGTACCATACCTGCAATTTTGTAATAGATAAACAATTACAACTCCTACGCAGCTGTGTATAACATAGTTCTTTGAATTTTATTTGAGGAGAATTTTTAAGGGACTTACATAGTTTTCTGACGGAAGATTCAAGCCGAGAGTTACAGTTACTCCTCTTGCTACAATAAATTGTTATACCTAAGACGTTTCCAGACTGCATAGTTCATAAACACAAGATAGGACTAAAATGTAAAAATTTGAAAAAAAAAAAAAAAAAAAAAAAGTGGAGTTACGAGGGTTTCTTACTAGGCCGACATTATGCACTTTAGTTAATGTCTTAGGTTGAAAACTCTATATCTTAGGCCTATTTAAACACCTCTCAATTAATATTTCCTAAATTTTTAAATTTCGTATTTATTGATGGCCGCTGAAATAATTTCATACAGCAAGCAACACAAATATCAAAATGTTTTCCTATAGGCTGAACTTGGGTAGTAAACGCCCTGCTTAAATTTTCTATCAAATTTATTGAATTCAATCTCTTGAATGCTGTGCGAAACCATGTTGACGCCATAACCACTGCCAATTTGTCTTTCAAATTATTGAATGTCATGAATTTCGTCAATGATTTTCGTTTAGGACATCTTTCAAATTTTCTTGAATCAAAGTATTGTAGAATGGATTAGAGGTTATTCTGACAATAGGGGATTAATTCAAATGACATTAGTTGAGTTCTGCATGCTAATTCAACCACATGAAAAATAAAACCGAGCATTATTTATTTAGAATAATACGTATAAAAATAATTTAAAACATTATAATAGCTAAAGCAAATATTTTGTATCGTGTAAAGTTAGTAGATAACTGTAAAATAGGTAGATTATTTGTTCTTTTTTTTTTTTTTTTTTTTTTTTTTTTTTTTTTTTTTTTTTTTTTTTTTTTTTTTTTTTTTTTTTTTTTTTTTTCATTATTTGGTTAACTTTTAAAGTAGTCCCTTCAATCTTTATTGAATAAAATGTCTTGAACCTACACGCTATTCAATAAATTGAATTCAATAAATAATAGATAGTGTAAAAGGGCCATAACATAAATATTGTGTACACGTAAACAGGTCAGCCAGTTTGGTCATAGACGCGTGAAGAGTTTGTTTGGTTACACTCCCGGAGACATATAAAAGAGTTCTGCCCTGGTTTGTTTCAGTGTCTTACATGCGCACCAACAGTTTTGCTTCGTGGTTACTGGAGACCACTCTGATTTCACTGAACCAATCACAGTAAAGTTACTGCAACACCACACGTTTATGATTTGCAGGTAGAACCCCACGACTCGTGGGAGTTAAAACGTCCAATCCAATAAAGCAGAGCTGCAGATGTGCAAATAAGACACTTAAACAAAGCGAGGGGAAAATTTTTTCGCGACAGTCCCTATCCATTGGCCATCAGTTGAAATTTTAAACACGGGTGGACTTCACCCAGGTTAAATTTTGAATACCTTAAACTTAAAATTTTGGTTGACCTACCCTACCCTTGTTAAATTTTATAAGCTGATTATAGAAATTTAAGGGGGTAGGGTAGGTGAGCCGAAGGTTCAAGCTTTTGATGTTTGGAATTTTATCCCAGGCATATTTTCACGTGTTCGAAATTTTAAATGATGGCCACTCGGTCAACTACTAAACACAATGTTATGTTTGAATATAAGTATAATTCGTGCAATTAATGTACTGTGGGTGTAACATTCAGGAAAATATTTGATTTTTTTAAATTACGCCATCTTAAAAACTCTGAATAACATTTCAGGCGTACATAAAATCCTGGTAATGGACAAAATCGTGTTTTGTGACAGATGACCTACCATACTCAAGAGAGTGAATTTTCGTAAGCATCTATTAGGGGCCGAAGAGGTTCAACGCGAGCTGGAGTGCTGTGAACCGCCCAAGACGCCAGGGGAAGGGGTCGTCGAGATTCATCCCCGGGCCAAGATAGTCTGGCTGAATGGTGAGGGAAGTGGAAAGGAAAGCTCGAGTTGGGGGGGGGGGGGATGGGTAGAACTTCAGAGGAATGTCAGTGGACTACACTGCGGACGTACAGCACCCCTCTCTCCACCAACCCTTCCTTTCAACCCCCTTGTGTAATTCTCCCGCATTCATTCCCTGGGATGTCCGCTCGGCCAACGGCCGAGAGAGTTCCTTTCGTGGAAATATTAATGTTTCCCCTCCAAAACCCCGCGTAGAGCCACGTTATTTCAATTTATCTCTGGCCGTTACAGAGTGCGGTGCGGAGAGGAATATTCCATTAACTGGAATCGCGTAGCTTTCTGGTGCCAACTTTTAATTTTTCAGAAACGAATACGGTTTACATGATAGGCCTATATACGCATGTAAGGGGCAGGGTGTGACCGAGTATATTCTGCTAATATGACTTAGATCTCGTTTCCTATGCACTCCACATTTAAAGTAATTAAAAAATTTTGTAAGACCACATGTGTCAATTTATACTGATTTTTCCAGAAATGTTTCAGGCTTAAAGGAAAAAAATGGTAAAATCATCGTACAATTTGGTTAAAAATTGTTTTTACCGCGTAGATTAATTTTTAAGACAAATTATTATTAGATACACTGGAAAATCGAGAAAATATTTAACATAGTCTCCAATAAACTGTAGTAATTCAATCGTGCTACATGTGAACTGTTTTCTAGAAAATCACACACGTTCTGTGTTAAAACTGTAACTTACAGTTATAATTGGGTCTGTGAATAGGGACACAGTGATTCATATAAACTATAGCCAATACAGGTGCTAAACTTTCAGTGTTATACATAGCATGTTGGAACCTAGCAAACAATCAACTTTTCCCACGATTTACGAGTGTCTCTATCAATATGCATTTTTCAACTCATTATTTAGGTAAATTAATTTCGTTTGTTTGAACATTAATCCAAATAACCTAATGTTTTGCTTCTATAAGAACACTATTGCAGTTTTGTTGAAAACTGATTTAAGTACCTGGATCAGAGTTTTCAAGACACGACAACATTGTTTTTGCTAATTATCTAAGCAAACAAACTTTCGTTGATTAAACAGTAAGTCGGAAGCTTATAGCGGTTTGTTTGAAAAACAATTAGACTGCAGAAGTGAAAACCATTCTCAAAAAACTTTGAGACCGCCTTTAGCTTTAAAAGGTATTTTGCTAATTTAGTACTGAGGATTGGGTACCTTAAGAACGTTCACGATAAAGTGAGCACTGCATGAAGTTTATTTCAGCCGTTTTTCAGCCATCTTTACTATTTTTAGTATGAAAGCTTCCTTGTAGCTAAAAACTAGTTGAAACTCTCAGAAGTGAACATCTACGCGCCCAATAAAACATGTTTTTAATTAACTAAAAGTTCTTCTGAGTGTTCAGTTTATAACGAACAGGCTATAACACTTGATAAGAAAAAAATTCCCTTGAATGTGTCGAGTATTACTATAATAAGACGATATTATGTGTAATTAAAACTAACACGACGAAACGGTCACGGTAGTTAATTTAAAAAGTGAAAAATTTCATTTGAATACTCATCTTGAAACATGTCAAAATAACATCCCAGAAACATAAAAGATAAGTGAAAATTGTCCTCACTAATAACATTCGTGTAGGAATGCTAATAACATAAGCATTTTCAGTTGTAAATGTCGTTGCGTAATTGGAGAAAACCACCCAAGGCAATTAGTGCCAAGGCTCGACTACTGATGCTACAGAGAATTAATTTAATCTATGAGTTTAGAACTACACGAAACAAACACTTGTCAGTGGAAAAATTTGTATGAACCTAGCATTACACTGAAGAAACGAGAACTGAATAGGTATTAGCATTTAAATAAACAGTAAAAAAGGAAAAGTAATTATAGAAGTAAAAAATCTTCACTAAATACAATTAATTATACGTTCATATTTAAGTTTTCAATGAAACGCAGCTCAATGTATGACAAATCTGAAATCATAATTTTAACGGTGTATTCTCAATATTTCCAACATACGAATAATAAAATAATCCAGGGATTTGCGAAATTCAACTATGTCCTCAAAGAAAATTCTCATATAAGTATCCCCCTGTGGTGTTTTTTCTTGGAAAGTAAACAATGTATCAATTAAGCCACAAGATTAAGGCCATTTTTAAGCTTAAACGAGAGCAGATATAAATCAGTTCGGAAGTTTCAGCCAAAATGATGAAAATCATTTTAAACAGAACTGCCTAAGAAATTTTTGGTATCCCCTCTTGTTTAGGTTTAAAATAAAATTATCGTAAAAACAGTAGATATACGAGCGCATGGCCTTAAGTTTGGGTACATATTCTCCGAGAAATTAGGGAAATACAGACGTAGAGCTGTAGATATAAAAGCTAAATGTGTCGGATCGTGCCTCCACAAGTGTTCTAATTTTGCCTTTTAGGTCTCTTGCTGACGGCTCGAGAACCAAGGTAAATACAATTAGGAAGGTAAGAGTAATAGAATAGGACAAATATAAGGTAACAATCTTTAATGACTAATAGAAAGACTAACAATTAATTACAGTACATTTGACTATTGGAAGGAAAAATGGACAGGTATAATGAGACTGGCGATAAGATAACAGGATTGCTCTCCTTCCCGAACTAGCAGATAGATCCTCACCAGTCTGTAGACCGTTGTAATCGTGAAGAAGATGTGGTCATACATGATATATGAGATATTTTGGTCAGCGCTTAACATCGAGGTCTTTAGCGCTGGTGAAGTGTGACATGAGGTGAGTATGGAGCAACGCCGGAATAAAAGGGCGGAGGAAATGGGAGATTTCCGAGAAAACCCACCGACCAATGGCATCGTCCGGCACGATTCCCACATGCAAAAATCCGGGAACTGACCCCGCCGGGAATCGAACCCGGGTCACCTTGGTGGGATGCGAGAGGTCTGACCCCTCGGCCACCGCGGCCCTCGATAGAAGTAGTCAACGTCGTCACTCGGTCCCTGGTGGGTCTCGACCCAGGATCTCTTGGCCTGTCGCCGCTCCAGAGAGACTCCTCGGTAGTCTCCACCACACCTCGCACCATCACTTCTTGAGTCATTTTTAAGCCTTCTGATTGGCCACCTAGGACGTTAAGGGGCGGAGCCATCCCTGCTGTATCTCCCACTCCCCCTTGTTTAACGTTCGCAACTATTTCACCGACGTAATGGAATTTCGAGTAGCTGGGTGTTAGGCTGCTTCGCCGGTCGTTTATACTTTTGAGTTTACAAAAACTGAGGGCCGATTAAACATCACTACCTGCGCAAGTGCAGAGCAAGTAAAACGGGTCTTCTATTGCTGCGTGTGAGTATTTAATTCCAATGCAACGCAACCAGACGCAACATAGGTGCAAAATTTGCGTTGCACCTGTAAAAAAAAGCAATATTTAATCGCCCTCCTGGCCGAATTCTTCTGCTACCGAGGCGCTGTCCGGTTGGGATACCATAACATCAGTCTAGAGACATGCAAAATTCGCGTTATTATCTGACAGCTAGCTAGACTCCAAGTGACTGTAGGCGCGTTCCACGTCTCCCGCTGGCCGATATTGTCGTGCCTTACCGCGGAGAATGCTTATACGTAGGGCCCGGTAGATTTCGCGAAAAGATTTTTGCCCCACTTTGTTTCAGTGCTTCACGTGCACACCTGCAGCTCAACTTCATGATTATTGGCAGAGTGTTTTTTTGTGCAGAGTTGTTATTCATTTGACTGTACCAATCAGTACACGGATAACTACCACACATCACGTCTGTGATTTGCGGGTTTAACCTCCACACGCTGGGTGTTACGGCATCCAATCACTGACCACATAGCAGAGCTGCAGGTGCGCACGTAAGGCACTGAAACAAAGTGATGCAAAAATCTTTTCGCGAAAACTACCGGGCCCTACTTATACGTAGGGCCACGATTTTGTCGCACTGAGAGAAAGAATTGTTTCATTGTACTAAATATATTTGTTTGGGTGATGTTTGCTTCAGATAAACAATATTTTGTTGGTAATACCAAGCTTGGAGTCCTTCAATCAAAATTAATTATTTCCCTCGACCAAATTATTCATTTAAACGCAATTTGTTTGTGTCAGACGTCGAATAAATATTTTGTGTAAACAAACAACTAGTTACAACTTGTCAACAAAATAATATTGTTAGTTATAAGTGAAGTGCTTTGTACCAACAATTTTTTTTCGATGGACTAAATTATTTTGTTGGCGAAACTAAATACATTTGGTTGACTTGCGGATGATGGCAGGCTGGCGTGCTTAAGCGATAAGATGGCGAACACTGTATACCTCAACATTCAAAATATAAGTTTGTGCCACAAATTGGACGTCTAAACTGTTAATCAGCATAATTCTAGTATCTTAAAGTTAGCTATAACAATTTGAAAGTGGTTAATTC